>JBAMHW010000025.1:23168041-23178223 GCA_037177495.1 Rhadinocentrus ornatus
AGGGAGTTTCTAGGGCTAGCTATCAGGAGAGAATTACAGTAATCCAGTCTAGACGTAACAAATGCATGGATTAGTTTTAGTTTTAGATTTTATTTTCTCTACATAATTGTAATTTACAAACGATATATGTAAGATATGTATTACTGAGTGGTACAGTAACATTGGGGGTGGGGGTGTTGGTGAGGTTTATGTTTTGCATACTTAGTTATGTTTGTAACTTTGCATTTCTTTCTTTTATAAATGCAAAATGCCAATGAAAAGACTTGGAGCAAAGGTGTCTTAGGTGACAGTTCTTCAGACTTTCCAAGTTTTTCTTTGCACGTTGGCTTCAGCTGATCCTCGTCAGAAAGGATCTCCATGAAGGGTGGCTGTTAAGAAGCCATTCTTAAGTAAAGGAACCGGGAGAAAAGGCAGATTTGGTAAGTCCTTCAAGAAGTCTGGAAGAACTTTTCCTGAAGACTTTACCTAAACTGTATTTCCCTTTATGTTTTCATGAGTCAGTATATTATAATTTATGCACCTGCTTCCTATTTTTCTAACAACATATTAAAAGAAATGAGGGTGGCTCGACACTTGCACAGTTCAAAGGCTTGCTACTGATGACCTCCAGTGGTTCTCACCCAGCAGTAGGGATATAGTCCTGTATTCCTGGGTGTGGCAGTGAAACTATAATCACTACTGGGTGTAGTTAAAAGTGCAAATAAGCCACACCCAACCAAACCCAGCAATCTGAGATGCAACTGGCTTTCAGATAGAATTTTGCTTTTTGTCCTCAGAAATCAATTCTGAGTCTTAAATGTAGGTTAGATTTAACTTTTAATATTGCAATATAAAACCAGTAGCTTAAGCTATGAGCACACTGTGGTGTTTTCTCAGTCCAACGGATTAAATATTAATGAGAAACAAAGGAAGAGGAAGAGTTCATTGTTGTGTCTAAGTGGTTCATACTGTCTGATTAGTATGCTAGATCTCACCAGTATCTTCTCTGCATTAAGTGAGAAAACTGACTCGCAGGGCGGGTTGCTTCCCTCCTCACAGTCTGGGTCCTCCAGCTGTAAAACGGAAGAATCTGGAAAGACAAAGCTTTCATCAGGTGGAGCAGAACGGTAAAAAGCTATCTGGATGTCACAGCCTAACACAGCTGAAGTATTTCAGGTGAAAAAAATGGCTGAGATGTCAAGCTGGCCTGACCGATGCACAATGGATTTCAAACAAACAAGTAATGTGGCTTTCCTTGTTGAAGGCAACGCTCTATTGCAAGTAATAATGGATTTTATGATATGGAAATATAAAACACCAATCCTTCTTTTTGGATCATGAGGTTAAGAGAACCTAACACCATACTCCATTAAAATCTTGTGTCAGGCTGCATGTTGATAACAAGTTGTACACATAAATCTGCGTGTTGTAGCTTTACTAAAAACCTTATGGATGATTTTCTCCTAAATATGCCATATTTTTCCAGATACTTGAAGATAAAGGAACGAGGAATATAGTAGTGCAGGAAACCAGTGCCAACTAGTAATGTTTGGCTTCATTGCGATTTTGCTGATAACACAGGAGTTTGGTGTAGACGTCTTAGGGTAAGATTAAATTTTGTTTGTGAAGGGATATGTTAATTACTTCAGGTTTCCCTACTGTTATGTACAATTTAATACATCTCCACTCATGTACTCCCATCCTCTGCCACTGAGTTCTTGTTTCAGTCCATTTCGTGAAGACATAGCCGACTTTGGTGACCTCCTCTGGGCTGTCACTGCTTGTTATTAGCTTAACGTTAGCAGTTGTGCTAGCCGGGGCCATAGTGACAGTTTTACCAAGGTGGACGTGTCAAAGTAACAAGAACAGACTTTACCGCAGTCCGCAGCATAATCTTCCCACTCGGACAGCGAGCTGCATCCTTGTTTGTGGAGCTCATTGTTGAACAAAGTGAGAGTGGAGAAGTACTCGGTGGAAATGATTGTCCGACACAGGTAGAGTACTGAGAGCGCCAAGAAGGCAACAGCCCGGCTGGCAGGGGCCATGTTTTGCTACGTGTGTGACGCCAGAGAGCGGAAGCTGCTGCAGTTTCACCAAACCACACGAACACGCCCCCCTCACGTGCAAATCTGCGGTAAGATACACTACATTTCCCGACAAGCTCTGCGCCCCTCAAACCGCTTCCAGCAGTATGAAGTCACGCTTCTCTGATGTCCTGTCAAAATAAAACTTAACTATTGCTTAAGGTAATTGTAACTGATTTCTGTGAATAGACAGCATTTTGAGACAGTTATAAGTTTGAATAATGCGATCTTTTAAAATTGGATCACAATGAATTGGCTTGAATTGTATTTTGTCTGTAAATTGCTTTGAGATGATTGTTGTGAACTGGCACTATGCAAAAAAAGCTGAACTGAAGTGAATTTATTTGAGTTTCATATTAAACAATGAGGACCAAGAATAGGCCAATCACTTACATCCCTGCAGAATCAAGGGGGTTGGAAGTGTTTATCTGTATAGCAGACTAAACTGGAAATCCATCACTGGGATAAAGTAATTTCTTGAGGAAAATCAGGTCCTTCAATGTTGATGATGCATACAGTATGTTTAATAAGTCTGTATTGGAAAGTGCAAACTGATTTTCCAGTCATCTGTTGGGATAGAAGCATCAAAACCAGTGACCTAAAGAAATTGAACAAACTAATAAAGAAAGCTGGATCTGTGCTGGGGACTAATGTGGAACTCCTTCACACTGTAACAAGAGCTGTTTCAGTGCTGTGATGAAGTCGGAAGCCAGAGAGAAATCTATTAAGGTTTTCACTTTAATTTTAAAAAGTCATTAAGCTTGTTAAATACAACTTCTCTCGATAATTTTGGATATAAAAGAGAGGTTGGAGACAGGTCAATAGTTGTTCATTAAAGAGGCGTCTAGAGTCCTTTTCTTTAGGAGTGGTCTAATCTTTCGTAACCTGGAAATAATGCCTGAAGCGAGTGAGTTAACTATTTAGGACATGAATTTATGCTGAGGTAAAAACTTTCTTTAAAAAGCCAGATAGTATCATGTCCAGAGTGCATTTTCTTGATTTCAGATGCCAAACTTGTAGGATTGTTAAATTATGTTTAAATAAACAGCAACAACAAAAAAACCATTGTAAACTTCTGTACTTATTTTGAAGTGTGACTAATATGAATAATTCTACTTCCTGTTCCAGAAAGCTAGCATGTTGCTAGTTGCTGCGGGAAAATTAAAGAATGGGCAAAGACGTTTATAGGTGTATTGAATGCAACGAAAAAGCAACGGAGCTGCACAGGGATTACAGCAACGGGATTCTGAAGATAACAATATGTGTGCGTTAGCTGCTGACTTGTTTTTGAGCCGTTTAGTGTAACATTACTGTGTGTTAAACGTGCTAGCCATCAATTGAGTCCAAAGAAATGTAAACAACGTAGAATAAATGTTACCCCATATCTTTATAATTTAATCAATGTTAAGTTAATGGTTGTTAGTTCAAACTGTAAGTGACAACATTTTGAAAAGTACAAGCTTGATTTTACTTCTGTGTGATTCTCCAGGAGTCCTGCCAAAAGCCAGTGGATAAGTACATTGAATATGACCCAGTTATTATTCTCATTGATGCCATTTTGTGTAAAACACCAGCTTTCCGACACATTTTATTCAACACAAACTTGAATGTAAGTAACCTTTATCTTTTTAACCTGTTTATTAGAGTACCATCAAACATTTCTGTCAATGTATGTTTGTAAAACTTTTAATATGGAAAATGGTACAAAGCCAGCTTATTTCATGTTTAATTTAATGATTGAAAGTGTTCAACTTGTACTAATTGCAGCTATAACTTCATACCAAACTGGGACAGACATGAAAAGACTGTTACAAAAGAAGTGATGTAACACTGGGAAATATGTCAGTGTCCCAGTATTTTATTTTAGTTTATGTATAGAGACAAGATTGTAAATATTCCTCTGTGTCTCTACAGATCCACTGGAAGTTGTGTGTGTTCTGCCTGTTGTGTGAAGCCTACCGTAGATGGTCTATGCTCCATGGCTCCGAGCAGAGCAGCGACCCTGCAGACTTCATCAGATACACTAAAGAATGGGAGTTTTACGGCATGTTCGGCTTGGCGGCCCTTGGTAAGAAGTGAATTCATAGGTTGCATCGGTGTGTTACTGTTAAGAGAAGAAGAGCGTTTTTAGAAGACGGACTCGTAGATGCTTTAGGGAATTGATTTGAACATTCGTTATTCAGACTTGAATTTTCTGAGAAGGAAATAATTTTTAACAGGAGCAAATTAATTAAACATAACAGACCATCGTAATTTTACTGGATCGCATGATTAAAATGAGGGTCAATCATGCAAATCAGCACACCAAAGCCAGATTTAAACCCCTTTTAATTAATTTGTTCTGGACATTAATTTTAACAAATTGGGGGAAAATCCAAATTTACATCTTGTTTATTTATTTTTTCATTGCATATTGAAAAATATAATAATACTGAATTGTACTGAAAGATGAAGCTGTGTCTGTGTGTTTGCAGAGCTGTCAGCGTTCTGCAGCGCTGTGCTATGGTTCCTCTGGGTGTGGGTGGGTCTTCTGCAGGGTGGGACCGTAGAGCTCAGCTTGCTCATCAGAGCCCTGCTGTTGTCCTGCTACGGCAAAGTCCTCCTCATCCCCGCCGTCATCTGGGAGCATGACTACTCCCCGCTCTGTCTGGGCCTCATCAAGCTGTTTGTGCTTACATCTAACTCACAAGCCATCAGAGGTAAGAGACACAAGGTTCCAGTCATTCCAACAGCTTTACTTCTGTTTGCCTGGATTACGAGATACCTCTCTGACCTCTGTGGCTCCTCCCAGCTGCAGAAAGGATGAATGGAATTTTGTTTGCCGACATTTTGTTTGTTTCTGCAGACAGTTGTGACACTAACAAATTCCAGCTGAAGACAATGTTTGGCCAGAGGCATTTAATAAGAAATGCAACTCAGTTTCCAAAAAAGGTTGGATCATTGCGTAAAAAATTTAAATACAAACACAATGCAATGATTTCCAAATGTTAAATACCAGAATTTTTTTCTTAACAGAATATAGAAACCATCTGGGTAAGGAGACCAGTCACTTGGCTTTTGAGAGATGAAGTTATCCCATTCTTATAGAATAAAATGTGGTTTTTCTTTGTTATATTTTGTTTCTATGAGGCTTCAAATCCAGACCAATCCAGCAAACCATACTCTTCTTCTACAAACCATGTTGTTATAATGGATTCAGTTACGTCCTCCTGGAATATTTAAACCAATCCCTGAAAAATGTGTTGTGTGGGGACATTTTAGATATGCAAGTTGCCAGTACCAGACAATAATACACTTCTATACCATCAGACAGAAGTCACACAGATGTGATGCTTTAACTGGGGGCATGCTTGATACTGGGAATTATAGCACCAATCAGTGGCCGCATCAGACACGATATTATTCTCTGCTGCTGCTTACCTTTCAGCTAGAAGCTGTACCAGCAAAGTGAAGGAACGAGACCCAAGAATTCAGTTCAGCAACACAAGATGTTGCTCTTTTTTAACTGAATGAGAAGCCTGAAAACTATGAATGTTTACTTTTTAATTTATTTATTAAAAAATAGGGGCCTGTTATATTATTGTACATTTTCATGTAAATATGCAAGATTATAGCCAATGACTAATTTCTCTATTTAGTCCCTATAGGCAGGTAGATGTCATAATACATAAACAACATATAATAATATAGGAACAGAACACAAGATGAGATGTGAACAGCACACATTTGCATCAAAAGATTGCAGATTAAAAAGGCATCTTCTTAAGAATACATTTGTTAATAAACTTTTGGACTGAGTGCTTATAACAAGCCAGATAGCCTCTTTCTTCCTTAAGACAGATTTGAGACAATAAAGATTTAAGATTATAAAGAAAGTTTGAAGAAACGTGAAAATCACCAGCAGGTGGCAACTCACACTCACTCCTGATTGTTTGACTCTGAAGATAAATGTGTTATATAAGATGTTTTCTTGACACAACATGAAGGTTTACACTGAAAAGAAATAATCTGTATGTTTATAATTTTCTTTACTTTGTGTGTTTAATCTCCAGTGATCCTGAACACTAGCAGACGTGTGTCTCTGGTGGCCATTTGTTTAGGTCTGCTGTTGGAAAGCTGCGTGGCTCAAGCCTGTAAGAAGCTTCCATGGAGCTTCCAGGACATGTTGACGTCTGAATGAACATCTGCTCCACCATCAGGCAGAAACATCTCAGGGATGAACAAGTGATCGTAGATACCAACCTCATGTGCTCAGACGTAAAGAAAAGAAATGGATTTTTAAGTGTTCTTCTTGTTTTTGATCTTTCGCTGCTGCCAGTCCGATTTTGTTTATGTAAAAGCAACTAAAATACATGTCAAAGAAACCTGTCCAGCAATGCAGAGACACTTCTATCATTCTGTGTAATGAGCCCAAGCCAAGAAGTCAAAATCCAAGAGGGATTTTCCAGAAGGGCAGCAGGTTACTTTTTAACATGCTCCAGCTCCTGAGCCACTCTCCAGGAATGACACAAACACACCCGAGGTTGTAATTTTGGCTATAACTACTTCTCTGTCTGGACAGGACCTACGAAGCACTCTGCACATTCTTTTGCTTAGTGGTGAGGTGCCAACCTAAACTGACTCACACTCACAGATTGAATCAAGAAGCTCAACAGGAGTAAAAGAGGCAGTAGAGTTCATTTTAATGACTTTTTACTTGTGTATTGCTACACTAAAAGCTTGTATCAGCCACAATATGGCATCCAATAGAAATTGACTACTTTTCAACATATTAAAAAAAAAAATACAACATTTCTTCTGGTTTGTTATTATCAGATTGTGTATTTTGGATTATTATCCTGCAACGACTCTTTTGGAACTAAACTCAGATAAATGGCCTGATGATATCTTTATAGCTCCTCTCAAAATCACCCATACTTATAATTAGATTAAAAGGCTAAAAATCTGCATTTTATTCTTGTAAACATGTCCATGAGGCATGTTTTACACATTACAGTATATATATATATATCATTAACAAAATCTGTGTTTAATGGGGATTTGTGCTTTAAATCTGCAGACCACCACCTACATCACGGGTCCAGCTCTGGTCCTGGAGGGCCGCAGTCCTGCAGGTTTTCGATGTTTGCCTGCTCCAACACATCTGTTTTATATCCACTCCCAGCAGGTTATTGTCAGGTTCAGCCCAAGCATATTGACTCTTTAATCTGATTCAGGTGTGGTGCAACATTAAACGTCCAAAACCTGCAGGACAGCGGCCGTTAAAGACTGGCTTTGGACACCCCTGACCTACAGTCCCAGAGAGATGATGTTTGACAGTTGATTTGTTTATAGGAAATTGTAGGGACGAATAAATGTTCTATATTAGTCCGGTTGCAAGGAGCCACAATTGATCTAAGAGTAAATCTGACAGTATTTAGCAAGCAACCAGCCGGCCTGTGTAAAATAGGTATCCACCTGTTAGGGGGCTCGGCTTGGTAGTTGTTAACAGCCACAGATAGACTGATGTATTTTTTTTTATGTAAAATTACAGTTTTTAGGGATGCAGTTTCTGTGGAATTAATATATGTAAGTCCAAAAGAATTAGACTTGAGTCATTTATTATTATTATATTTTCTTGCTGAGCTAGTGGCAACAAGCTGACTAATCCGTAAACAAGCAAAGCAACAAAAAACCATAACACTGCCACCTCCTTGCTTCTCAGATGGTAGGGTTTTCTCCAGACGTGTTTATTGCTACTATGGCAACCCTCATGATTTAATTTACCAGTAAAGGCTTTTTTTGTGACAGCTATAGATTCTGTTGCTTTTTGAGGTTATTGCGTAAGGATTTATCTCCGCCTTTCTTTTTTTTAAGGCTTTGTGGAGGTCTTTTCTAATTCTTTAAGAAAAATTGTGATAAAACTAGTTATTAAGAAGTCCCAGTTCTTAAAACCTGATTCAGATGCAGATTTTAAAGTTTTGATTAATTTTTAGTTTCTTTGTGTAATAGCTCAACTTTTTTTTTTCTTCTTTTTTTCTGCTTTTTATTAATGAACACAGCTAAATAACTTACTGTGTCACCTTAGTCTTGACTAAATAATTTTTATCTCATGCTCCGATGTTACAGATGGAAGGTCAAACAATTCATTTGTTTATTGAACCGGAGTTCTCCAGGGTTCAGTCATCATGGGACATAATTCTCATTTTTTAAGTCTGAGTTTGGAGGCATATCTCTGTCTCGAGAAAGAACAACTTAGCGATCACTGTAGAACCCAGTAATCAGTGTTTTCCTCTCTTTTTTTTCTGCTTTTGTGAAGACAAAGCTCCTTGAATAACCTCCAGAACATCATGCAGTGTTGAGATTAAATTAATCACTTTCAGTCCAGAAGGTAAAATCTTAACACTGGACGTGAGATGTTAATTATTCTGTCACCGACCGACTAGCTGCAGCAGGTCAACGTCATAAACTGCTGTCCTCGTTTCTGCAAACAAAGCTATGTTTAGTTGGTGGAACAAACATCCGAAGCAGACTGACGTTTTGTGGCGTTTACTCGACATTTAGCAGTGAGGAGGCTAAACAGCTGAAGATGATGATGATGAAGCAGAAAACATCTGCTGCTTCTCTGATGGGAAAGATGATTTTCTTTTAATAATCACAGATTATGCCCGTAATGTTTAATCATTTTCATGGATGTTGCTTTAAAACTGCAAATACAACATTGACGATGAGGTAAAAAATAGTTTTTGTTTCTTTTCTGAAAATATCGGGGATATTTTTTTATTTATCTGAAGTTAATATCTTCATGATTGGCTGCCAGTGTTCTTGATCATTGGTTTTAGGGTTCTTATTCATGTATATTTCTTTGAATTGAATTTTCTATTTACATTTTAGAGTTGCTCTTGTGTCGTTTCTCTAACACAAATTGAATTTTACATGTGAGTTGAATAAAAATTGTGTAACTTTGGTGGTAGTTAGGTCAGTTCCAAACAGCTGTTTTTTTTGTTTTTTTTTTAGAGATGTGAGTTAAACATCTTGCTGGCTTTTATTCTTCTGTAATTAATTAAAAACAGAAATAAAAAGCAGCAGTTAGGACAGCACTTCATAAGGAATGTGCTGTGAATTGTTGCATCCACAGACTGTGTAAGGACTAACAGTTCAGTTCATCTTGTGCTTCTAATGCAAAACTACATAAAAATGAAAGTAAAATGTAGAAATCTGTTTTCATGCATTCTAATTTCTCTGTATTTGCCTACTATGTAGGACTCGGATAATTACTTTGCAATCTGTTCTTATATTTCAATACAAAAACCATGTCCAGAACAGCTGAGTTTTCTACAGCTCAACAAAAACTTTAATCTTTTTAAATAGTTTGGACCTTTAAGTCAAAAGACATGACATTCAGTGCTTTCACCAACTCACTTTATTGTAAAAGGCAAAGAAGGAAGAGTTGACAAATCAGAGATCTGAAAGATTCTACAATATAGCAGATTAACTGATGACATGCAAGGGTGTCAGGATTGGGTATAAAAGAAAGCTATGTCAGATGACCTTCGAGCCTTGTGGCAGCAATGCAGGAGTACCTGTCATTTCAATGCAACCACATGGGCTCAGAAAGACACTGGAAAATCATTTTTGTCAACACAGCCCACAGAAATGTAACCTGAAAAAGGATTACACAAGGATGACACCATACATCAACAGTTCAGAAACATTGCCATGGCTGCGAGCCATTTCTCCCATCCAAAGTCACCTATTGTCCCACATGCCTATGTTTTGGTTGTGCTTACCCATGATGCAGTTTGCTGAACCCACAATGCACTTTGTGTTGTAAAGTAGTCCGCTTCCTATATTTGGCATAGGCTGTGTCTGAATGTCCACCCTACTCCATATCCCCTTGTTCACTACATAGGGCTGCACTATATAGCAAACCACATAGTGCACTCATTCTGCTGGCCATTCGGAGACGAAGCTGCCTAATTTTTTCTTGTTGCAGACCATGTGACTACCAGCTGTCACCACGGCAACCACAACGCGAGTCATAATGACGTTCCAAATCAAATCTATTTGTATAGCCCTATATCACAACAAAGTTGTCTCAGAGGACTTTACAGAAAGAGGTGTAAATAAACAAACAGAA
>JBAMHW010000025.1:23181762-23211734 GCA_037177495.1 Rhadinocentrus ornatus
ACATTTGGTATGTCCATCTTTATAATTCAACCCAGCCTGAACCTTCTTCTTGTCTAGTTCTCAATGCTTTTTGAAGAACTTTCCAAAGCTCTTCTTTTGTTCCGTTCTCTGTCCAGATGGTTCCACACTGCTTCAGTAACGTTGGGGTCCGGGTTCTGGTAGGATCCATCCCTCCGTCAGACCTGTTGCCACTGATTTTCAGTCCAGCTCTTGTGCCATATGACATACCTCAGCCTTTTCTCCCGAACAGCTCCTTTGCGGCCATCCTTCCATGGAGACCATTTCTGATGAGGCTTTGTCAAACAGTAGATGGATCAACTGAAGGTCCAGATGCATCTCTCAGGTCTTTGCTTAATTTGTTGTAAAGAACATCACTTTCAGATCCTTTTCATCTGCTGTAGATAGTTTGTTAGTCCTGCCATGGTGCCTTTACAGCATGCTGAGATATGCCAACTTTTCATCGATGGCTCTTTGGGAATCACCTTGTTGCTCTAAAAATACAGTTAACTTTGAAAATCAGGTCTTTGATCATTTGTCTGCTGTTTGTAGACACAAAACTGGTTGCGTTTTTATGAGCTTGTTTCCAGGTTAGTGTAGGCGGCTTAACCTACATAAAAAAAAGACACATTCTGAACATGGTCAGGTACAAAGACTGGAGAGGACTAAGAATGTGAGGTCTGATAGCTAAAACTACAACAGGACAATGATCCTGAACACATCAGCAAATCAATAACAGAATGACAGAAAAATTAAAGAATCAAGTCCAGACCTCAACCTGACCGACATGCTGTGGTCGAGCTTTAAAGAGTCTCTTGGATAAAGACTTTAGAAAAAACTTTACCTTTAATTTAATCTGCTTCAGTTCTATTTCTGCAACTTAGATCCTTCAATTGAAACATCACCCAGACCTGAAAAGTATGGAATCACTTTATTAAATGCGTATCAGTATAGTCGACACGACAGGAGAGCATTATGACTATGGTCACCCATGGATTAAAGAGCAGGAGGAATAAAGAGCAGGAGGAATGAACATAAACCTTCGTATCATTTTCCAAAGATCCTCTATTTATGCAACACAAAATACATTAAAAAAAAATTTCCACTCAACGACGACTGATTATGATGAGCGGTACAACGGAATGGAACCCAGCAGGTAAAGAGAAGATATCTTCACATGAATGAACTGCATCATTTGACGCCCTTTAATACTTTTCTTTGCTCACATCCTGAAACTCTAGATTTGCCCAGCTTAAGTGGATTGTAGAGGAGGCATTACAGTACACGTCTCAGTGACGTGTCACACCCCTCCCTAGTGATTTAACCACTAAAGCAGGGGTGTAAACACCAAGGCGTGACTGACTTTAGTCATAACACATCAAGTTCTTGTGGATTCTGGTCTATTAAGTCGGCTTAATTCTTTCAACCTCCTTTGATTGATCAAAGTTGGTTAAAAAATCGTGAGCTGGGAAAGAGGCTCTTTGATTATGAGACTTGCATGAAAACATTCAAATCACAAAATACATCACTAAAATGCCAGAATGGCCCCAGAGTCACATTTAAATCTAGTGTCTTTTTTTAAGGAGCCAAAAACACACAAAAATACACTTTGTCACAAGTTTACCCTGAGATGACATCCGTATGTTAAACATCCAATAATCACAGGAAAAAGGGGGATAATTTTAGGCTGCAGGAAACAAACGCGACAGTGGGTACAATTAGCTGGTGTTGAATTTAAAGCTCCTTTACTATTTCTTTTTTAGCTCTCTTGTGCTGGATTTCGACACAGTAGTGTTACTGTACAAGGAGCGAACCGTGCCTGTGTAATAAAGACCAACTCAGAGGATCAGGTAGTTGTTGTTCTTGGGAAGATTTAACACAAACAAGTGCAAAATTTTACAAGTGAGGAGCGTACCATAAGTAATATGACTGGTTTTAAGGCTGCCACATGTAGATTATATGTGATAAGTCAAACTGGCCTTCATCAATAACATGCAAATACATCTTTGAGGAGTAAGAGGCGAGAAGAAACAGCAGAGCCTGAAAGAAACAAAGTCAACTAACTTTTGTGCAACAAAAATATTTCTTAATAAAGCTTTAAATCAGCTTATTCTCGGACAGACCAGCAACAATTAGTTAGCATTAATATATTTTTTTAAACAGCAATGTAACGCACCATTAGCAAAAGGATTTAGTGGGTAAGTCTTAAATTCTTCATGCAGCAGCTTTAGAAACCAAATGCATGTTTATGGTTTATTTTCACTCCTTTCTTGATTTGCAAAGGCACTAACTGTATAGACATCCAATATAAAGTCTGGGCTAGAGATTTGACTTGTGAATGCACATGGATACGTTTTGAATGCGATTTTCGGACGTGCAGTGAACCTGAAAGGCTAACGTTACTGGAAATATTTGCAGATTTCTGTACAGACACCAAGCTCCATTTAAGTGGAACAAAACAAACATTCAGACCTTGTTAAACATTAAGTTCGTGTCAAAAGAGGGTGACAGATTATATTAATCGGAATAGTTGGACATTTTGGTAATTTTCTGTAGGAAGGCTTTAAACATGTAGTAGTAATCACATCCAGAATCAAACCCTGATTCCCTTTTACTCTGTCACCATGGTTACCACAGAGAGTACCATCTAAAGCTGATAAGGCAGATGTTCAAAAGAGACGCCACACAGGCGCCAGCACTCAGCTAAGGTTAGCTAGTTAGCACAGCTACAAAAACAGCAGATTTAATGCAATTTTCCCAAAATAATAATAATTATTTCATCTAATAAATTATCAAGTCTTGCGAGTTGCAAAACCATCCGCTGGTATTACTACTGCAACTAGCCGTGTGGTCCATTAAAGATCAGAAAATGATGTTCACAGTTCAATATTAATTCCCCAAACCCCAAAATATTTAGTTTTCTGTCATGGTGGAGTAAAGAAAGTACAGATTACTTACAACAGATCACTTTTTTTTTTTTTTTTACCTATAGCTTTGTAGTGACTAATCAATCGGTCGGTGTAGCTCTTGAGCTCTTAAGATATAATTGTATAAGACCTGCTGTGGTGGGCGGTGAGAACCATTTCACAATGACTAAACAGCTTTAGATGAACTGTTGAGAGACATTCCTCAAGATGTTAGATACCATCATTCATAAGGAGTTTGTTGTGACTGTGTACTTAAGCACCTTTGACCAAATACAATGTTGAGTGCTGTACTTTCTTTGGTTTGTGTTCAAACCGGTCAACAAATAGATACAACAGACGACATATACAGACACAAAAAGAACATCTCTGGAAATAAACTGAGCTTTCTACACTTTGTTAGATGCTGTGCACTGAGCTGTGGTGCTTCATGCTACGGGCTCAGCTGAGAACTTTTTGCTGCAGATTGAAAGACAGAGCGGGTCAGTCATATATACGAGAGCGTTTGCACACTCAGACATCTTTACCTGCTAAAAGAAACAGCCAAAGAAATCACTTAAAAGTCTGAAATGAGGCTGTTTCTGTGTTTCACACAAACAGCCTTATTGCAGTTTTCCCCCTACTTTGTTCACATGTATGAAACAGTACTGGCTTGTAAGAGAAAGTCCCTATCTGCAACAGATTTAGAGAGAAGCTGAGCTAGTAACAGCTCCTGTAAGGGATGCAGATATGTTGGAACAATGATATAAAATAATGATCAGCCTGACCTTGAAGGTAAGAGGGGTAATTAAACCCAGCAGAGAGCACACAGCTGAGATCCAATGCAAGATACAACCCTGTTCTTTAGTTGATTTGTGCAACTGAGTTTAGAGATACTGCCTCTGTCTACAATACCAGCAATACCTGAAGGCCATAGTTAGCAGAGAAATTTAAAGCCCATCAGATTTCAGGCCAATAACATCTCTCTTATCATGAAAATTGGAGCTTGTGAACTTGCAAATACAATTGGACCCGATGTGGCTGCCAAAATTGATGCTTCAGCAACAGTGCCATCATTCCCATTTATGATTATCAATGGGAATGATGGCAATATCTCTAAATACAAAAACCAGGTTGTATTAAAACTTGTTCTACTCAGTTTCTGTAATATTATAACAGAATGGGCCATCCAGATTCAGTCCTGCACATTAAGTCAGAAAACTGTCATGTCAAAACAGGACTTAGAGGCTTTTTTTCCCCATCTATGCAAGCATTTGAGCATTTCACATTTTCAGAGCAGACATCTGCACCATGCAAAGGCAGGACAGTGTAGACCTCATGTCTGCAGGCTACCAAGCATGAGAACCTCACTTCTTTCTCCATGCATGCGGCCTTAACACCTCATTCTGGACCTTCTGGATCTATGTAAATTAATTATGCCATCAATTACAAGTACAACACACTCAATCTACGTCGACTTGTCCACAGAATCGATCATCTTATTGCAACAAGACCGACTGCACAGTTCAAAAATCCCACCCACAGTTCTGTGATTTCCAACCAGTCTCTGCCTGCACCTGGTAGTGGCGCAGCACAAATTTCCATGAAGAGTAACAAGAAAAAGAACCTTTTGTTATTTATATTATATAATAAATAATAAAACTGTATTCATATATTTTTTGTATATGTAAAAAAGAAAAGTTCAGCCAAGAAAGAGCAACTAGACAGCAAGTCCAGCTGATATAGAAGCAGCAAAGTTAATAAAAAGAGCTATATAGTGTTGTCTAATTAAGAGTACATAAAGTCTTTGTTTTAGAGGTTGTTAGCCAGCTACTTGTTCGCTCCGCTCTGCAGTTTGATGAAGCTCCTGCTGCTGAAGCAGGTGTATATTTCACCTGAGGAGGAGTTGAAGCTAAGCTGGAGTGTAACACTTCTCTAGACTATAACAAAAACGTATCAGAAGCCGCCATCTCCAACCAGACACTCCCCTCTTTGAGGTTGAATTTTCCCTCCAGCTTAATCCAGTCTGTTGTCCCAAATATATGAATTTATCTGCAGCAAAACGCTGTTAAAAGAGGCCTTAGATGCCAATGCGGAAGGAGTCCCAGCTGTCGTCTTTGCCGCTGCTGCTCCCGTTCTTGGCTGGAGCCATTGTTCCAGTTACATCTCCAACTTCTCCGTACGGCTGTTCCCCTGTGGGGGTGGCGCCAGGCTCCGGGTAATACTCATCATCCTCGTCAAAGTAGCCGTTCTCCATCATACTGAAGCTGGAGGCGGCGCTCAGGTCCTGGCAGCTGCCCTTGTACTCTTGGATGGACTCATGGAGAGACCACAGCTGGCACAGCAGGGACATGTCCTGCTGACGCAATCCCACCTGGAAAGGAAGCAGTAACAAAAATAACACATGAATAAATTTCCATTTATTATAAGTAAATTGTTCAGTTGACCAATAATAGTTAAGGAGTCCAACTTAATTGTGAAATCTTGTCTGGATCTGATTTAAAAACCCTGCCGTTCTAAAGGGAGTGGAAGGAGTTTGGTTTGCATTAAGTCCTTAACTCTGATGTACATCTCAGTAAATCTCATAACAGGTATTAGTTCATTGGAGGATTTTGTACAAGTTAAAGCTCCGATTACAAATCAACACAAACTCATTTATTTAATTTGTCTCAAAGCTGCTCCTTTTTGTTGCATTTTGTGCTCACTATACATTGTTTACCTTAATAGCATGTAAAGATACACAATTTTATTTTCATCAACTTGTAAATAATTAACTTCATGACAGTACAAAAGGACATATAGGCATGCAGTAGCAAATAGCGCGATCCATTTCTAAAATGTAATATTTTATTTATATATTTTGGTGCATGACAAATGATATGTATGCCGAATATACCCAGGAGACCGTAGTTTTCCTAAAAGGGCTTAATCTGTGTTTTTCCAAAAGCCAATTCTAACCACAAGGGATTCACTTGGGAATTTGGCTGAATGTAAATGGCCATCGCAGTGGGATTAAACGGCTGTGTCGCCTGAACCAGCAGTGGGGGGGAAAAAGCAGCATTTTCCTGCCGACAGATAAAAACGAACACCGGCTGAATTAGTTACCATCTCTTTCCTCAGAAGAGCCAGAGCAGCGTCGAGGTTGGCCGGCTTGTTGGCCAGCAGGTTGTCTGCGTTGTTTCTTCCTCGGCTCAGGTCGTCCTGGATCATGGTTTTCTTCACGTACATCCTCTCCATATCTCTCCAGGAGCCGCCGCTTGAGTTCAGCAACCCGCTCAGGCTCTTCGGCAGCGGGGGTAGACCCTCGATACAGGCCATTCCCCCCAACGTACCGTTCGTTGACTTACCATTCATCGTCTGGGGTGTTGTTAAGAGACAGAAGGACAATTTTTACACTGTTGCTGACTGTAAAGTTGTGAGATCATATAAACACAGTGGACACAAACGTCTCGCGCTCTACACGGACCAAGCAACAGCCGTATTTTTTTCTGCCTGAGGCGGCTAGTGACGCTACGTTAAGTTAGCCGGAACGAAGTCACCAAACATCCGGTACGATAACAGAATAAAACTGCCTATTTTGGAGACAATGTGGAGGGTATTTATTCTGCTACACGTAACATAAAACAAAACAAGGTTGTAATGTTCTTGATATAAAGAAAAAAATTAGCCACCCAACTAAGCTCATTATGTGTTCAACTATGATTTCAAACCTGGAATCATGAATGACCTTATTTGGGCAAAAGGGTGGAGCTGGAAGATGATTTATTCTGATTGGTGAATTCAGTCTGACCTTATTAATTTAAGCATGAAATGGCTTTAAAATTACCCTAAGACCATAGGCATTTCTTCACCACATCGTTAAATACGGTATATCATCAGACTTGTCCGCACATGAGATTTTTTACATTTGATATTAAACACAGCATAAATTATCTGTATGATCAATAAAAAAAAAATTGCATCGAAAATCCATTTTGTACATCAGTCAACTTTGAATCTAAACATGGCACTTTAATGAACATTTAGACGCCATCTTCTGCTTGTCAGATACTGTGTGCAACACAAGTGCGTATTGTAAATGTAAATGTGCACAACCTTTGTGTGTAATATTTTTACAAACACTGCTGACGTGATGCAAAAAAACATTATAGAGAATAAAGTTTTCTGTGTCATATTGTAACATATAAATATTGCTCCTACAATTTTCCCCAGTAGTAACATAAAAAAGAAATTGATAGACAGAACAACTGGAACATCTATATCTCATGCAAGCAAACATGCGAAAGCCTCACAAAAAAAAAAAAAAAAAAAAGTTGCAGCCATAACAAGCTTATATGGAAAAAATTTAATGAATCTTGTTATTCCAGATGTAATAATAATAATAATACACCACAACTGCTCTCTTGTACTAACCACACATTATCAATATACGGATCTCTGCATGGGCTCCAACAGTCTGAACCTTTTCTCGGCATTGGCAGCAGAAAAATAGGAAACACAAATTTCTCTTATTTTAACAGATTTTCCGCTCATGTTGTGACTGATTTTAGTGAATTTACCAAAAAGCGGATTTTGGCTGAGTAGTAAAATCCGCTTCCTGTCCTCTTAACACAGTGGCTGCTGGGCGTTTCCCTACTTTCACTTAACAGGCAAAAACAAGAAAAAAAAAGAAGGGAAAGCTTGTTTATATTTTAAAATACTTTTAATGCACGTGACTAAATGAATTTTATAAAGTTTGACCATAATATCATCTGTTAACATTAGCAGTTAACATTAAACTCTAATGTCCACTCCCTCCCGGTCCATTTGGAGATTGTTTTAATTTGAGAACCTACTGTTAGGGTTAGAGGGGTGTGTACGTGTGCGTGTGTGTGTGTGTCGGGGGGGGGGGTTGAGGTCATAACAGAAGGTTGCACATGTGTGCGTGTGTGTTAACACAATTAAAGGACTACAAAGGACAGATGGTGGGCCATATTCCACCCCCAAGCATGCAGCACCATTACAACAATGACACAAGAACCTCCAAACAACACAAAAGCATTGCATGTTTTTCAGAAAAAGCAAAGCATGTGCTATACCACACACACACACACACACACACACACACAGGCACACACAAATTAAGGCAGACGGATGAGATGTTATTCCTAATAGCGGTCCTGAATTAACTGAATTTGACTTTTTTCTTTATCTAGTTATGTCTTTATAATAATTTTGAAATGAGAAAAAGAAGCTGGTTTGAGGTTGGAGTCTAAATTAAACTTACTGCATGTAAGGCTTGACAACTGTCAGAATCTTCATAAATAAGAAGGATAAAGTGTTGTTTGGTGGATTCGGTTCACTGTTGTGACAAAGCACATAAATGCCTAAAATCAGCTTCTCTTGTTGAGATTCAGATTTAATAGAACCCGTGAAAACTTAGTTGTTTAATAACATGTTATTTCCACAGATTAATCTGCTTGCATTAATGTGTTCATTATTTATAGCACACGTTTTTCACATTGGCATCAGGTTTTTTAGAATCTGAAAACTTTTATGAATATTGAGTACAAGTACACGCACATGGCATCGGACTAATACCCAATACTGGTATCGGGTATCAGTGCATTCCTAAAAAGGATTAATATTGCAGACTATAATGGTATAAGATCGTAGTCTTACGCCTGAGAATGTATGCAGACAGAATGACCTGAGAATGGTTCACTCTAACTCTTCATCTCTCAGCATCCTCATGGCCAGAACATGTGAGGAAGAATGGAAACATCTGAAAAGGTTAAACAGCTTTACTATTCCAGTTTTTTGGGGGAATATTTTGTAGGGTTGAATGTAAAGATTGGCATGGAGATATGCTGCAGGCTTCATACTGTCTGCACTGACTGGACATCCTGTTAGCTATAAACTCTAAAGCTAGTTTCACACATGCATAACATGAAGTTCCAGGACATGTTCTGGAGGTATTTCTGACCTGTCCAGCACCCTGAAAAAAGTTCGGAAAATCAGTAAAACGCGACTGCTGGAGCAAATCCTGCAGAGCATTTATGTTGCTTTCTATTCACTCATCAATATTCATATGTCTAAATAAACTTGCTATCCATATCAACACATAAAAAAATAATCAAAGAACTTCATCTCAACATGCTGGGAACACAGCAAAATAATTTTTATGCCTTACTTTAGGGTCATGTTGAGCATTCGAAACATTCAGAGCACAGAAAATCTCTCAGTGTGAACAGCAACTACAGAGCAGGTCCTGACCCAATTCTCACATTTTCAAGCTTTGTTAAAGTAGACCTGCTTGTCAGTTGTGCTTTAGCTTCACAGCATTGTCAAATAAAGCATGTGGATGACATTACACTGGTGTACTAACTCATTTAGGGCCATTAAGGAAGTTCACTTCTGCTATGGTTGGTGCTCAGTTTAGCACCAAGCTGTGACTCGGACAGGCAAACAGCCAATTCTTATTTGTTTCTCAACTATTCCTACATGCTTGTTTTTTAAAGTATTTCTTCCCCTTAATTTAGAATTACCATGACATGGATCACTGAGAATTTACACCATCATCTTGTTTCTGAGCTGAAACTTAATTCTGTGACAAGGCTCAACAGTTGTATGTCCAGATTTTAGTTTAAATCCACCAAGGATTAAATAAATGAACCAACTAAACAAAAATACTGACTTACAATGCTATTTATTGTTGTATACAAAGCTATATCCAAGCAGCATCCCACCTCCTAATCCTGCTCTTAAAACTGTTAGCCACCAGCTGACCGTCCACAGCTGCAGTTTAAAAAGACCGATCAAGAACAATCAGTTTTACCAGGGGTTTTAGCACAAGGAGCCTCTCATAAGCCTTCACCCTTGCCATCCTCACATTCGCTGCCCGTTCAGATCAAAGGATTAGACATACGATGGCACCCCCTGGAGATACACGTAACTGAAGCAGGGTGCTGTTAATCTGCCTCGCTCAAAGTACAACAGCTTTGTGTCATTTTGTAAAGTCCAGCTAATAGTAATGATCTCAGGATATCCACTTAGTTTTTGCTAGAAAGCTTCTCAAAGGCTGAACATTTGCAGTTAATTTTTAAACTCAAAACACCACCAGGGAAGAACTGGTCATCAGACTTTTGTGTGGTCGGATTTCATAATTACCTAATCTTCTTAATTAATTCCTATAAAGTTTATCTGCTTGTATTTATGTAAGATGATTAAGAAATAGAGTAAAAGAAATGTAGTGAGCAAAACAAGTTAGAGAATTTATAGTTGTAGAGAATAAATACATTTTTTAGTCATTTATAAAGAAAATTGCGCAATTATCAGCTTCATTTAGGACTGTGGTACAGGATGAAAAAAATGGTTGGCTGTCAAAAACTTTTTTATTTTCACATTTATTTTCTATTAAATTTATTTTTATTAGGTATAAACAAAGAATTAGCAGATAAACATAATTTCCCAGTGGAGCTAATTTCAGCTTGCACGTCATTCATTTACCTATTTTTTGTAATAAACAAGTAAAAGCAAAATCTACCATTATATTAAATCATGCATGAAAGGCACCAACAAACACGGCAGGACTGCGTGTTGGTTTCTATTTAATTTTTATTGAATTATTTAAAGTATTTTACGATTGTGCTGCCAAGAAAATGAATAAATAGTTAGAATAATAAATAATTATCAAGGACCCAACAGCCTCACCCTGAAAGTGGTTGTTTCGTATCGTCCAGATACAGATTTCAGATATATTAGTCTTGCTTTTCTTGCTAAGTTTTCAGCGGGTTTGCATGAGTTTACACAGTACTGTGCAGAAATATTCAGCAACGCTTAATTTCTTTAGATTTTGCTTACGAATAAGCAAACTTTCTTTTATTCTTTAAAGTGGTCTAAAATTCTCCAACTTTCTGGAGGTCTTTGAAACATTGATTACTTTCTTTTACTCACTTTCTGTCCAGCCCAGTCATTTCAGTGATGTCCTTAAAAAACAGGAACAAATCCAGACAAATACCTAAGCCAGAACCTGAGAGATGCATCAGGACCTTCAGTTAATTCATCTACTGTTGGCTGAAGCCTCATAAGAAAAGGTCTCCATGGAAACGTGGTTGTCAAGAAGCCATTCTTAAGGAAGGGGGACGAGGAGAAAAGGCTGAGATATGTCACATGACATAAGAACTGGGCTGAAAATCAGTGGAAGCAGGTCTGATGGAGGGATGGATCCTCCCCAGAACCTGGATCTCAACATTACTGAAGCAGTGTGAGACCATCTTGACAGAGAACAGGACTAAAGGCAGAAACACCCACAGAAGAGCTTTGGAAAAAGATCAGAAAGAATATAAAGTGTGAAGGCAAAACACTGATGCAGGTTTTTTACAAAGAAATGTAACAAATATTGACACATAAAAACATGATGCTGCCAGATGAAGTGTCTATCAGCAATTTATATACATATATATATATATATATATATATATATACATATACATATATAACTTGGAGCAAGTCTGGGATCCATCACTGCCAGGGAGCGACAATAAGTCTGAAAGAAAGGAGGGAGTGCCAGGTGGTTGGAGGAAGTCGGATTCCTATAGGGAGTCAACACGCAGGAGGTCAGGAAGGGGGAGTGGTCGGGACAAACAGCTGGTGTCAGGGACGTTGTCCTCAAGGATGAGGATAGCAGCTTCCTGCAGGAGTCAAACGGGAAACGAATCACACTACGATATGGTTGTTTTTGCAATATCAGAAATGTATTCATGTAACAGTCCAATGCAGATCAAAGAAGTGGATGAATTTTAGAAGCTTTGAATTTGGCATTTGTTCACAAACATCTTGGTCATTTTAGAAACAGAACTGAGTAGAAGTAGCGATACCTGAAACCTCACTGGAGTAAAACATGAATCTTTGAGCCATAACATCTCCTTAAACAGAGAAAAATTCTTAATAAACCGCTGATCATGATTAGTCTAGTCATGAGAACACAAAATGTTGAGACAAAATTCTAATAATAAACAGTGCAGTGAAAGAACCAAACCAGAACTCATCATTTTAACAAGGCCTGAAGAATGAAATAAAAGTGAATATTTGGTCTCAGCAGCCTGAACCCTCTTTTACAAACTTAGTCATTTTTTTCCAGGAATAGTTTTCCAGGCTTCTAGAAGGACTTTTCAAATACGCAGCAGCTTGTTCTACTACAGTCATCTTTTATAGGCAGTTTATTAATAAATATCTGTATCAGACAGATTTTAGGACTAATTTAGCCGATTATCTTTGCACCTACATTTTAGTCTCAGTGCATGTGCAGCCAGATGGCTGTCAAAGCTGCCATGGCAGACCGTGGTAATTAAAATGCAACGGGTGACAGCGGCATGCTTTTAACTGCACCCGGCCCTGCTCTGGTCTTTTTTGGAGGGAGGGTCTGGAGGGTGTAGTCCTGATCAGCAGCTGGCCTCATGCTGTCTGACCTCATCCTGCCCACCCACCAGCACAGTCACACCCACATCTGCCTTTCCTCTCTTAGTCGAGTAGTTTTCATTTACTTAAGTCAACTCTGAGACTCATAAGTCTCTTCCATCATATCACTAGACATTTCTGATGCTTTTAAGATGATAAACTTTTAAAAATCAGGTAAAAAATACACTAAATCTACCAGTGATTTGCAGCTTGTAACTTTAGTGATCCTTTAAATTCTTTAGGTATAATTTAATCTTAACCACAATTCTTCATCAGGTAAACTATTCAAACAATCAGGGCAAGAAAAACAGGTTTATTTGGCAATGAAAGTCCTACAATTTCCTTTACAAAACATATAAAAGAACCAACATAAAACATTTTAGATCCAAACATTTTTTAAGATGTAATAATGTTCTCATCCTCGTTCTCTCAGCTGCAGATGTCTCTGGTTAACAAACATGACTTAAATCCGTGTACCATCAGATGCCCTTGCAGAGTGTGACCTGCAGCTTGGTGCAGAGTAAACCCGAAGACGAGCAGAAATAAAAAGCTAGCGAGTGTGAAATCTGACTCCCACAGATCAGCAGAGATCAGTCGGTGTCTCCTGCTGAATGAAGGGCAGCCGATGCAGATCTTGAGTGGAAGATTCATCAAATTACAGCAGCCACAACTCAACCAAGCCACCTTCAGAGGCTGAAATAAGCTGAACAGACACAAAACAGCAACTTCTAAATTGAAATCAGAATTTGTATAATTAAAAAAAAGAAAGAAAAAAAAAGAGAAAACTTTAAAATAACTTGTGAATCTCTTTACGACAAAGCTGTGACAAAAGACAAAAACACAGTTTAAGTTCAGTGTTTATGGAGACCCAAATCTGGAAAGCCCTGTATGATAGAAGGCAACAGAGGACTGTCAACCTGGTGCAATTAAGGCACAGATGCTGCCAGGCACTAATAATAGAGGATTTCTAAAATTTACAGAACCGTGACAATGCCTTTTTAAAAAGTTGGTTGTATTAAAAACTCCTTCAGGAGAGACACGAATCCAGATGCTCATTGATCTTTGACTCCTGCATCTTTGTTTGACACACAGGACAACTGACCATCAGTGCAAAGGAGGAAGAGGAAGCACCACTGTGCAGTCCTGCAGTAGCCTGAATAGACGTTGAAGTGGAGGATGAAGTGGTGTTGGTTATGGCATTTTGCTGTATTGCAGGTGATTTTGTTGTTATTGATTCCCTTGATGCTGCCGATTCGCTGCCAACTGTCCTCTGAAAGAAATCAAAGATGCTGGCTGAGCTGCTGTAATCATCCCACGACCTCTTCCTCGAGGTCTGACCTCCACCTGTAGCCCCTGATGTTGTGGCACTTCCTGAATCGCTGAAATACTTGGACTGAGTTGGTTTTGCAGTGTTGCCGTGGGAAGCTGTAGAAAGCAGAGGTGAATACTTAGAGCTGGGATCAGAGGTAGAAGGAGAGGAAGTCACGTGGTTATTTTGCTTAGTAGATATGGAGGAAGCTGAGGTTGAGGGAGTCTTTGGTGACAGCACTGCGTATGTTTTAGTCTCTGTGTTTGAGATGGAGGCCTGACTCCCTGGCTTCCTGAGGCTTGTCTTATTAAAAAGATCCTGAATGGACTTCTGTTTGGTCTTATCTGCTCCCTGGCCCCCACTGATTCTCTGGGATTTTGGCATTTTTACAGGCGAGCCATTGATGTTGACAAAAGCCCTCGTGTTGCCGACAGACCTCTTCACAGGTGGCTTTCCTGCTGTGGAGGTAGCTGGTCTGATGGAGGTTAGACCACCGGAAATTCCTTTGGTTTGGTCACGCTGACCAGAGGAAGCTGGAGAGGTGACACTTTTGGCCGGAGACGTGGGGGTGAGGAATTTCTTGGGAGAGAAGCTGGAGGAAGATAAAGGCGTTTTCCCAACTGGAACTGAAATTGTGTGAGATGTTGAGTAAGACGTGGAATTCTGGGACTTCCCACCCAAAAGGAAGCCTTTCCCACTAAATGGGATGATGTTCCTTATATCCTGTGACCCAGAATCTAAGAGGAAAAACAGCATAAATTAAAGGCTACCATATATTAATATTCAATAATTCAGTAAAGTTCTCAATCTCTATGTTTGGGAGTAACTGTGACTTTTCATAAAATATCCAAAGTGTTCTGAGAAAGCACAGACATGGTACCTGTAGTTGTACTTGAAGGTTTGCAATTTCCTGAAGCCTTCTTCCCTTCCTTTTTGCCTTTTTTGCCATATCCTTCAGGCTCCTTGACCTTGCTATAAGTCCCACCACACTTTCTCCGATGATCCTCCCACCAAGGGTCCAGAGAGGACGGAGCCCGGTTCATGGCTCTCTTCACAAAACCAAAGTAAGGCTTACGACTCTGGCAGGGCCCGTCGCATCGCCACCAGTGCTGCCGGTACACGTCAACCTCATCGTGGAAGGTGTGATAGATCTGAGCAGAGGAGGGAGAGAACAGAGAAGTTTCAGAACATTCAGCTCACTGTTAAATTTCTACTGAGCAGACGTGTAAAGAAAATACTCGTACAGTAATTTTCGTCCCAGTGGCCTTGTTGATCCTGTTCATGTGTTTGCAGAACTCAGGTCCATGGCCGTCCCTGTCTCGGTTGTTCTGAGTCACAAACAGGAGAGCGTGGATCATTTCATGGAGAAGGGTCTGCAAAGGCAAACAAGCAAACAAATAAAAAATCTGTTGGTTTTTAGCTGCAGTTTCTGAGTTATTTGGGGAAAAAATAGTAGTTGTTTCTGAAATATTAAAATTGGTGCAAGATGATCATTCTCACCTCCACCAGGTCTTTTCTGGGTCGAAGCTTTAGTAGCGGCTCACTGAGTCGGATGGAGCACAGCCCGCCTCGGCCTTCATAAGAACACACACCAGCACATCTATGAGAAAAAAGCAAGAGAAGAGCGGGAAACTTTATACACGATGCTGCTTATTTATTTATTGAACAAATTATTGCATAATTGTTTAATCACCGTGACTGAGATAGCAGATTTTTGGGTTTGAATTTTTGTTTGAGCTTTTTTTAAAATTGTGTTTCATGCTTGTGCTTTCTGAAATATGCATCTATGTCTATTCTGTGTTCTGCAACAATACAACAATAGTTGCACATTGTTTTCTGACATATTGTGTAAATGAAATAATAGGTCTAAGTTGTACTTACTGTTATGTTGTCTTTTTATAAACTGATCTGGCTTTATATTGTGTTTTGTAAAGAGCTGTATTGGTTTTGAAACACAGTATATTTTGAGGTTTTGTTCACTGAAATATTGATATGTGAAGTCACAGCAAACGTCAAACAATAATTATTGCTGCATCTACAAATTAGTGATAGTTGACATTTGAAGGCAACCCAAATATTATTCAAAATAATAAATAATTGACTTACAATGTCATTCTGGGGCTCCACTTCACCTCCACTCCACTAAGTTTCCCCCAGAAGAACATGTCGTTGAACTCCAAAAACATTGCCCTGACATCTGGGCTGGGGTCCAGCATCTCCCAGGATTCGTCCACGATGCTTTGCGGTCGCTCAGGCTGTGGAACTGGCTTCCATTTGGCAACAACATCGCTACCACTTCCAGTTACCTCCACTTTACGTTTCTTACTGCTGTGTCCCAAATCATCATCATCAAAGCCGTTTGATGAAAACAATGAGGTCTCGTACTCACAGTCGAACTGCTCCTGCAGTTGAATGGCAAGCAGAAAATCCTCATCCATAACAGCATAAAACAGACAAGTCAGCTAGCTAGCTAGCTACGTGGCTTACGAAAACATTTACGTGAAGGCAAACTAGTTAATATAGCAAGCAAAGGATTCTCAGCTAAGGACAGATAATAAAAACAGCCAATAAAACTAATTTTGTGCCCAAATACTTGGATTTGTGTCATGATTTCGGCAAAACCGGTCACATCTTATTATTAGCTGAACGCAGCTAGTAGATGACAACAAACCTAACGCCAACAGTTTATTAATAAAGGTAGTTACAATTTAAGTTATTTCCGGTACCTTTATTTCAAAACAAATATCTTTACTTGTTTAAAAAGTGTTTTTACAGCTTATATCTATGTTTCTTCCGATTTTAAATGTTATTCTTAATAATTACATTTATTTTATGCAACATACATTTATTTATTTTTAATACATGTTATTTTAAAGCTGTAATAAATTTGGTTTTCTGATTTTAGTTTTTAATTTCCGGTGCAGATTCTTGCATTCTTAAAAAAGGGGTTTCTGGGATATGTAGGCCTTTTTGAATTGCAACTGGTTGGCCACCTAAAGCGTAACTCTGGGATTTTTTATTTTTTTGTTATTATTTTTTGCACAAACACACGATTAAATCTTTAAAGAAAAACAGAACATGGTCCGGTAAATATACATATACATAATTATGCTATGCAAATCAGCGAAAAGACAAAATAAGTCACCAAATGTCACTACTATTTGTCGGCCATCTCCTTTCTTTAAGCTCCCAACCCGGGTGTCGACTGGGTTATAGCTTCCTGTTTTGTGTTGAAGCGGATATGAAGACGCTGCGACGAACGATTCCTGTGTCTAAATTTCCCCCATTAGGTCTTATCTAAATAAATATACACATTCACTTAAAGATGTCGGAAACCGGGAACCGATTACGGAAACTTCTCGAATCGCCTAATTTTGACCCGCAGAATTACGTCAAGCAGCTGTCACAGCAGTCTGATGGCGATCGAGATTTGCAGGAGCATCGTCAAAAAATCCAAAGTCTGGCCGATGAAACGGCCCAAAACCTCAAGAAGAATGTGTATAAGAACTACAGACAGTTCATAGAAACTGCTAAAGAGATTTCCTACCTGGAGAGTGAGATGTACCAGCTGAGCCACATCCTGACAGAGCAGAAAAGTATCATGGACAGCATCACCCAGGCCTTGCTGTCCACAGACAAAGATGAGACCTCCAAAGAGATGCAGGCTGCTTTCCCTAAAGAGACAGAGGAGATAAAGCAGAGGACGCTCACCTCCCTGCTGGAGAAAGTTGAAGGAGCTAAAAACATAATGGACACACCAGGGAGGCACCTAGTCTACAATGGAGACCTTGTGGAGTTTGATGTAGAAAACATGTCCCCCATCCAGAAAGTTCATGCTTTCCTCATGAATGACTGTCTGTTAATTGCCACTTGGCTGCCCAATCGAAGGGGCACAGTGAAGTATAAATACAACGCCCTGTATGACCTGGAGAGCTTTGCTGTGGTCAACGTAAAGGACAACCCTCCTATGAAGGACATGTTCAAGATCCTCATGTTCCCAGACAGCCGCATTTTCCAGGCTGAAAACAGCAAAGTTAAGAAGGAGTGGTTGGAAATCCTGGATGAAACCAAGAAAAACAAAGTTTCCAAAGACAGGCACAAGAAAGAGGAAGAGCCCCCAACTTCACCTGTTCGAGCTGAGGTGTCCACCAACCCTTTTGATGTGGATGAAAATGAGCCAGCAGATGCTGAAGAAAGTGTGGACCTCGGCCTTGAGTGGATCCAGGAGCTACCGGAGGATCTGGATGTGTGCATCGCTCAGAGAGATTTCGAGGGTGCCGTTGACCTATTGGACAAGCTCAACGAGTATCTCAAAGACCAGCCGGTCACCCAGAAGGTGAAAGAGCTCAGGTCAAAGGTGGATGAGCGCGTCCGGCAGCTGACGGAGGTCCTGGTGTTTGAGTTGTCTCCAGATCGCTCACTTCGAGGTGGACCTAAGGCAACCCGCCGGGCCGTGTCCCAGCTCATCAGACTTGGTTCTTCTTTCTTTCTTTGCTTTTTAACACACAACACACCACTATAAAGCTTTTTTTCTATTAGTTCACTTTGCATCTATATCTATATTCACGTTACGTATGTAGATGGTTTTAGGGTGAAATATTCAGTTAAATAACTTTTGTGTCATTAGATCAGTGATTTCCTTTCCGTTATGGTTAAATCCATAGAACTGGGGTGTCAAACTCATTTTATTGAAAGGGTCACATTCACCACAATTTGTTCTCAAGTAGGCTGGACCAGTAAAATAACCACACAATAACCTATAAGTTAAAAAAAACTTCAAATTTTTTCTTTTATTGCAAAGAATTACAGGTAATGATCAAAATGTTTACATTTATTGAACTATCCTTTTAGAAAACATTATGAACAACCTGAAATGTCTTAAGAAAAAAAGTGTTTAAGTTTATTATTTACATTTGCAGTACAATTTAAAAATCACAATGGATCTACAAAATCACAAAACATTTATACAAAGTTATGTTTCCAAGAGCTAAAAGTTATTTTTAAAGTACATACGTGTACATTTCCACATTTGTGTAGTAATCCTGACCACTTGAACTTACTCCCCTCATAATACAAAGTGAATTCACATGCATTAAGGAAGAAAAGTATAAATGATATAACAAGTTATTCCTGTTTTATTTATCCCTTTAAGTCTTACTGCATTGCCAGCGACGCAAAATACCACTTGTCATTCATACTATTGTACTTAAAGCTACTTAAAATATCACAAACATAAGAACCACACAAACACATGCATAGAAAGACGGTTCTCTACAAGCACTATTTTAATGACAGTGTTGGGAAAAGTACAACACTGGAAGTTTAAATAAATTAAATTGGGGAAAAATGGCATAAGATATGAGCTAAATATCAAAACAAGTCAATTCATAATGCAAAGAATATAAATGTGTTAAGTAATTACTAAATAAATTGGTAAAAAGCAACATAAAACAATTAAAGCTGATTTAACATGAGACTAGAAGAGAAATAAATTAAAGTAAAATGCAGATGATGAATACCAAAAGTATAGTTAATAAAAGCTTTACTAAAAAGCAAAGTCTTAAGCAAGAAAGAAAGATGCATCTGGACCTTCAGTTGATCTGTTTACTGTTGGCTGAAGCCTCATCAGAAATGTTCTCCGTGGAAGGGAAACGGGGAGAAAAGGCTGAGGTGTGACACATGAAGATAAGTGGCAACAGGCCTGATGGAGGGATGGATCCTACCAGAACCCAGACCTCAACGTTACTTAAGCAATGTGGCATCATCTGGACGGAGAATTTAACTAAAGGCAGAAACATCCAATAAGTCTCGAAAACTCTTCCCGAAGACTAATTTAAGAATATACAATAAAACTTGTCTAAGATGGTTTAGGAAGTGTTGAAGATGAACACAAACACAATGTCTAAACTTTATTTTTGCTTTTTTTTCTAACATAAATTAAGGAGTGGCTCAAGACTTGTACAGTAGTGTAAACATGACAACTTCTCACTGTACTCATCTCTTTCCAAAAACATTTAAATACATAAAAGTAGATGTAAAGTTAAGCTATAATTACACAGAGTAACATGTTCCTGAATGGTGTTTGTTTCAGGTCAGTCCACAAAAGCCTGCGAGCTCTTTCTGAAGAACCGCGCTGCAGCCGTCCAGACGGCCATACGACAGCTTCGCATCGAAGGAGCCACGCTGCTCTACATACACAAACTCTGCAACATCTTCTTTACAAGCTTGTTGGAGACAGCCAAGGAATTTGAGATGGACTTTGCTGGAAACACCGGCTGTTACTCTGCCTTTGTGGTCTGGTCCAGATCGGCCATTAGGATGTTTGTGGATGCCTTCAGCAAGCAGGTAGGCAGACTCGGACAAGAAGCACCCTGTTTAATCTGTTTTTATTGTGCTGTCAGGCAAGTTTATTTACCCAACTGATATAAGAAAATATTCCAATAATGTTCCTTTTTCTCTCTACAAGGTGTTCGACAGTAAGGAGAGTCTGTCGACAGCAGCTGAGTGTGTTAAGGTGGCTAAAGAGCACTGTCAGCAGCTGACTGAGATTGGCCTGGACCTGACCTTCACCCTGCAGTCGCTGCTGTTTAAAGACATCAAGGCTGCCTTGCTAAGCTACAAGGACATCATTATTGAGGCCACCAAACACCGGAACTCGGAGGAGATGTGGAGGAGGATGAACCTAATGACCCCCGAGGCTTTGACCAAACTCAAGGTGGAGATTTGCTGTTTTCTTTTCATCTTTTTGTCCTTTATTTTGCCCCCTGGTTCTCAGTCAGCGGCTCCAGAACAAGACATCACTTTGTTCTAGGGGATGTTTTGGCTTTTTTAGTTTGAATTTTAACCATCACAACTCACTTGAGTGAGAAAATCTTTAAAAAGAATGTTTGTTTCATTCAGGATGTTTTTCTGACCTAATTTCTTCCTGGAATATGATTGTTCCCCGCTATCCTTCCAATTTTTCATGTGTTGGGCAGTTCCTAACACAGTTTTTAATGGTTAATGACTGTACTTATACAGCACTTTTCTAGTCAAATGTGGGCCACTCAAAGCACTTTTACACTACATGTCAGATTCACCCATTCACACACACACACACACTCATACAGCACTTGTATTGTTAAGTACTATCACATCGATAGACACATCGGGAGGCAGTGTGGGGTTCAATGTCTTCCCCAAGGATACTTAGGCATGTAGTCATTGGAAGCCTGGAATCGATCCACCAACTTAATGCTTTTCCTCCTGTGCCCAAGTCCGGTTTTCGAGAGCTTCTATCCTGCACCCCTTCTCCAACACACCTGAATCAACTGAACAGCTGGTTACCAGGCCTCTGCAGAGCTGAATGACAGGTGAATGAGGGAAATCAGCCATTTGATTCAGGTGTGTTGGAGAAGGGGTGCAGGATAGAAGCTCTCGAAAACCGGACTTGGGCACCACTGCCTTAGATGTTTTCTTAGCTTGATGCTAATAATCTGACCAGACTACCATTTTTTCCATGATCACGGGATGTTTCTTCCCACGTTTGTTCCAGAAAGAGAAGCTGCTCACTGTATCCGTTAGCGTTAAATAACTCGTTGCAGCTGAAACATCATCCATGCAATTATCCAACGGAGGTGCTTACCTATTGCTAAGTTAAATCCATGTGTGGGTTTTTTTTTCTTTTTTTGTGGATGAGCGGTGTTTTATTACACACATCAACCTGCTGATCTGTCTTCACGCAGGACGAGATGCGTAGCTGTGGTGTCAGCTTCCAGCAGTACACGGGCGATGACTGCTGGGTGAATCTTAGCTACACCATCGTGGCCTTCACCAAGCAGATGATGAACTTCTTGGAGGAAGGCCTGAAGCTCTACTTCCCCGAGCTGCACATGGTCCTGCTGGAGAGCCTGAGAGAAATAATTCTGGTGGCAGTGCAACATGTGGACTACAGCCTCCGCTGCGAGCAGGACCCGGAGAAGAAGGCCTTCATCCTGCAAAACGCCACCTTCCTCCACGACACCGTGCTGCCGGTGGTTGAGCGGAGGTTTGAAGAGGCCGTGGGCAAGCCGGCCAAACAGCTTCAGGATCTGAGGAAGAGCACCAGGCCAGTGAGGATCAACCCCGAGAGCACCACATCCTTGGTTTGAGACTAAGAGGAGCTTCTGTGGCTCATGTGATTATACACCCTCTACACCCTGCAATTTCAACCTTTTTTTATAACAACTAACCACAACACTACCGCAGAGAAAGATGCCTGAACAGAGGCATGTTAAAAAAAGAGTCTTTAGACCCTGATTTTTACCACTCTCCCAGTGAGGAACCAGTTTGTTTCAGGAGTCCATCCTGTTGCATCATGCATCCCTCAGCTGTTGACATCTTCTGTTTGTCCGTTGTAGAGATGAAAAGTGCTCCCTTCTTCATATTTATGTAAGATGTTTGCTTACAGCTAACAGATGCCATACTTCTGTGCAGTCCAATCAGATGTACAGATTTGTGCACGTGTGACCCTGTTTACTCAAAGATTTCATCACACAATAGATAGGAGATATTTGAAATCATCTGCTCATGATTTGCTCTCGTAATGATGAATTAGATGCTGTTTAAAAATGTTTAAGGAATATGTTAGTTCTACTTGTTTGGTTTTGAAGAAACTGCATCATTTTCAGAAACGAAAGCAGCGTAAGCATTGATTTAAAGGGATGACTGAAAGAAGATGCATTCAAATGTTTTCTGTTAATCAGAATGTTGCATTTTGACATTTACACATTAAACTTTGTAAATTAAATTATGTAAAAGTGGAGGTTTATTTTCATGCATGCTCCAGGTGGAATTAGTAATAGTTCCACCTCATGGTAGTAAAGAAAGGGTTATGAGGCATTTTCCAAACTATTCGGAATCGATCATTCTACAGTGAGAAAGACTGATTACAAGTAGAAAACATTCAAGAGAGCTGCCAAGCGTTCCAGCAAGTTCAGGTCAAGGTCAGACCATGCAATGCTCAGAGAAACTAAAAACCCCAGGAGCTACATCTCAGATTCTTCAGGCCTCAAATAGCATTTTAAATGTGAAAGTTCAAGACAGTACAAGTAGATTGGTTTGTCTGGAAGAATTTCAAAACAAAGTATTTCCTTTAAGAACACAACAGTAAAGCTTAGGTTTGCAAAGCTAGATCTGCACAAACAACAAGCTTCCACAAATGTCCTGTGGACAAACCAGACCAAAATGGAGATGAGGAAAAATGAGGAAGAAAAGCAAACACGGCACAAACACCACACCAACCGCCAAGCATGGTGGTGGAGGGATGATGATATGGGCTTGTTTTGACCTGGACACCTTGCAGTCATCAAGTTGAGTCCTCTGGCTACCAAAGTATTCTAGAGTTAAACGTGAGGCCATCTGTCTGACAGGTGAAGCTTGGCTGAAATAAGCTTATGGGACACTGATCCTAAACACAGCAGCAGGTCTACGACGGAGTGGTTGGGGAAAAAAAAGTGCTGACAGGATCTGGTCAAAGTCCAGACCTCAACCTGAGCTTGTAAAGAAGGTTGTAAAGTAGAGAGAGCCAACATTCCTCTACAAAGATGTGAGACTGATAACATATGATAAAGACTACTTCACCTAAAGGTGGTTTTACTACTGAATTACGTGCTTTTTATTTACTTTTTCTACATTTTCATTTAATTTTTAAGATTTTCTAAGGCCCAAATGATTTATGTCCTGATAAATTAAACCACAAGTTTTAAAAGAGGGATTTACTTTCTCACTCCAACTTGATGCAATGTGAGCATCACATCATTTTGTGGACAAAATAATCGATTTCTAATTTATCTTTCAAACTTTAACAGAAGTTCTCCTTTTCCCAACATTTGCAATTCTGAGATTAAAATAAATTACAAACACGATAAATGGATAAATGTTAAGTTATATCCCAGCACTGAACATGATTTTATAATCAATCAGGATTCAGCAGAATGTGAATCATTCTGTGAAGTTGATAATTATTGTTCTTCAAACTTGTCTTTGTGAGCTGTTGTTCATGACTGAAGAGATCATAAAATGTCTAAGAAAAGAGTGGCAATTACAAGATGAAACTGTGATAAATCACGAATTTAAAAAGCACTAATTTTACAATCCTACACCTCAGACTGCTGGAAATCTAACTATTTTTACTGAACTTACTTATTTTATTTTCTTACAAGACATTAATATAAAGTAAAAACTGCATTGTCTGCTGTATGTCAATGAACAAAACTAAAGTTATTTATTGTTTAGTTCATTTAGTTACTATCAACCAAGTGATACCAGGGTACATTGTATTTTCTGAATCTTCTCTAGAGGTTTTACTGCCCACTTGTGGCAGCTCTGAGTCATAAATATAAAATATTAAGGCTGATTTTTGTTGTGCAGATGGCAATAATCCCGTGCTTGACTTCTATATTCAGCCTATTTCTAATTATTGTTCATAATATTAAAATTTGAATAGTTTTTCTTACATTTTCTGGGCACATCTTACAGATGTCATCCTTTGATTGTTGAGGATGCTACAATAAAACCCCAGTGCAACCAGCTTGTGTTGTGTAAAACAGAAATATCTGCTTCCAGCAGTCACAGACTAAACATGCCACCATGTCAGATGCAGCTATTTTTAGATACATGATTGTTTTATCTGCTTCACAGCTCATCTCATTATAATCACTGATGTGAACGAGGGCTGGAGGAAAGCCTCGGGTGAAGTTATCAGCTTATTCCCAGAGAGCGAACATTAGGCTGGTGGGATTATTTGAAAGGAATTCATTCAGTCAATACCCTGAGGGAATATACAATGTAGTATGTGTACATGGGAGTTTCATGCATGTGAAAGAGCTACACTTTAACAGCTAACTTAAATATACATCATCAAAGATGATGTGGAGGGTGAGAAAGTTGTAGTTTCTAATGGAAACATAACAAAGTGCCAGCTTATTCTTTACCTTAGCAACAGTAATGTCTGCAGAGATGCTGAACAGATCCATGCTAACACACATATGTGCAAATGATCACTCAATTCATAACAAAACCGATCTGAAAGGCAGGTAATGTGATGCTAACCGGACTGATAAATGGAAAAGCTGTTCCAATGTGAGGCATTAATGCAGCTCCCTGAGGGACCCGAGTCAAGGCTGCTGTCTTTTCTGTTTAATGTTCAGTTAACACAAAAGGCTCATGTGAGAAAACACAAAGGTTACTGGATTGAACGAGCTTCAGATGCCCCCTCATCCATTATGAGCCTGAAAACTCTGCTAGAATCCATCTGTTTGTTATCTGATCCAGAATGTGGCTTCACCACTGTGATCATGTTTCATCTGCCTCAGATTTGACAGGCAGAACAAATGTAGAGTTTGTGGCAGTCGCAGCAAATGGTGATCATTATCACGGCTGCCGTTGTTGTTGACAGAATGATGTCAGTTATGGTCTCATTGTTCTTTGTACGGGCAATAAGATTTTAGATAAAAAGTTGGCAAACTTTTCACGATGGATTAAATGGACTGAAATTCCTGGACTTCTTCAACTGATGTTTTATTTTGTGTCAACAGAACTTTACATATTTTACATCTTTCTTTGACTACATAAAACATCCAAATGTTAATTAACTGTTTAAAGATTGGTAAAAATATTGCAATGTTTTGTAGCTGGATTGAGGACCCAAATACAAGCGTGACTAGAATCTTTTTTTTTTCAGAGAAAAGAAACAAAAGCAAGAAATACAAAACCAGAAATGGAAAGAAAAACTGGAAATACACCCCAGCGAAACAACAAAAAAGTCACTCTTACAAGGATCTTACAAGGACAAGGAATGCAAGTGAGCTAATTAGAAACAGGGAGCAGGTGGTGGGAAACTAAAGAAGATAACCGAGTGCATCTAATGTGTAGCATGGTTACCTTTACATCCGAAATTTTATTTAAGTAAGACACAGAATGCAGGAATGATACTTCTGTTGGTTTTCCATCCCAGTTCTAATCTTCCTTCCACCTGTCATGTGTTAATCCAATTTCAGTTCAGCTTTATTTGTTTTGTGCAACTCATGACAAAATATTCTTGAGGCATTTTTAATACACAGTCCAATTCAATCAATACAAATCTAGTGTGACCAGGTTGATTTAGTCTATTCCAGTTGTCGTTGCAAGCCTCGGGTGTACCTTCAGCTGATAAAGACACGTCACGGCACACGTCTGGTGATGTTTTCTGATGAAGACTGAAGATTCAGTCGAAACATGTAAAAGTACAACTTTGTTTGTTTGGTTTTCAATTTGAAATTATATTTATATCTACATCAAAATAATAAAAAAATATGTATTATCATAGATTATAAAATTCTATTTATTAGTTCCTCCTAACCCCACATAGCTAGAAGACATTTTTATTGCAAGTCAAATTAAAGCTCGGGTCCAGAAGGTTAAATCTTCTGTTCTTAAATCTATCAGATATTAAATGTAACAGGGGAGAAGGTTAATCAGTTTGAGGTTTTACAGGAATAATTTTTATTGTAGTGGGTTGTTGCTTGTTTAACAGTATCTATATTGTTTTATTTAACTATATGTATTTGTTTACTTGCCCTGGGACCACAGATGGAAATATGCTGGTTGTGCATGGTCCCTGACAAATAAATTAATTGAATCAAAATGAAAGAGTTTTATTTAATCTCACATCCTGATGCATGGGAGGGCAGGTGACAGTAGAGAAGAAGAACTCCCTTTTAACAAGAACAAAACCTGCCGAACCAGACTGAGGAAGGGCAGCTATCTGCCCTGATCGGTTGGGGGTGGAGACGACAGAAAACAAAGGTCAATAAAAATAAAGCTAAAGGGATGGGTAAGGGTCACCGAGCCAGCCGAGAGTAAACTTAAAAAAAAGCCTAATTTTAAAGGTAGAGAAGGTTTTGCTGCCTAAAGCCAAACTGGGAGCTGGTTCCACAGAAAGGGTCCTGAACCCTGAAGGTTCTGCCTCCCATTTTCCACTTTTAGAAACTCTATAGGAAACACAAATAACCCTGCAGCCTGACTGCAAAGTTTTCTTTTGGGAGAATATGAGAATTTAAAACCCTAAACATTTACTAATCTCAGAATAATTTAGGCCCAGAATCCATCTGTGATATGTTCAGAGAATATAAACTCTTTGGCTCTAGCAGAACTCTTAGAGCCAAAGACTCTGGTCAACTAGTCCAGACCAAAGTCCAGACTAGAGAAGCAGCATTTAGCTGTTATGCATCAAACAAGTGGAACAAACTGCCAGTGGAGATTAAACTTTCACCAAACTATAATTACTTTATAATCCAGGTTTATTTTCTCATGCACCTACGCATGAAATCTGCACGCTAACTTTGTAACTTGTCTTGCTTTAAATAATTTACATCTGTGATTTTATTATTATTTTATTGCGATCTTGCTATTTGTTGCTGCCTTTTACTGCTTCTAAATGCTTTCTTTGCACCATCTGTTATGCTTTTAATGTTTTATGTAAAGCACTTTGAATGTCTTGTACATGAAATGTGATTTACAAATAAGTTTGCCTTGCCTATGAGATCTTTAGAGCTTGTTCACTAAAAGTTTTATATGGGGTGCAAATAATTTCAGATTCTATCCAGGATTTAACTCAGAGCCAATGAAGGAAAGCTAAAATTGGAGAAAAAAAATCTGGACATTTTAACCTACATACTCTGTTCCAGACAGGGCTGGACTGTACTCTACCCTGAGGTCTGCCTCCAGTCAGCTTCCCTGCAAGAAAACAATGTTTACACAAAACACATAGTTGCTTAACATTCATAAATGAGCAGTTTAGGGTAAATGCAATGATGAATAAGTAAAGGTTCCCACTTCCTTTTATTCGTGCAGGCATTTAACTCACAAAGAAGATGTTGGGAATCCCTGCTGACCCTATAACTGAACAGCTCACTGCATGAATACATATAACTAAAAATGTAGAGAAATCAGTTGGACAAATAAGGTTGGAACATCATACAGTAGCTCTGTAAATTTACAGCTAATAAGCGGAGAAGAAAAACAGGATGGACAAATACAAACCTTACAGCTATTGTGTGGTTTCATTTTTTATAATTAATCTCTAATACCCTAAAAGTGGCCTGTTTAGCCGTCTCTCTCCTGTCAAGAAGAAGAAAAAGGCGAACAAATCCTGGTTTAAACCCTGACTACAAGTCAGGGTAATCTGAGATTTGTGGTGTTTTAAAACCATGAAATTAACCAGATCAATCAACTCAAACCCCAATCCCCGCCTATGTTTGCGCATGCGTACAGCAGTTTAGGGAGCTGTCCGCGTCAGTCGGTGCTGGAGTGTTTCCACCGAAGCAGCTTCTCCCTCCGGTACACCGAGACAGACGGGAGTGATGGAGGAAGAGTTGAAATGCCCCGTTTGCGGTTCTCTTTTCAAGGACCCAATCCTGCTGCCGTGCTCCCACAATGTCTGCCTCGCGTGCGCCCGGAACATCACCGTCCAGACGCCGGACGGAGAGACCCCGGTCCAGAGCCGAGCCTCGGGCAGCTCTGACTATGATTACATGGACATGGACAAGATGAGTCTGTACAGTGAGACGGACAGTGGATACGGTTCCTACACGCCGTGCCAGCTCAAGTCTCCCAACGGGGTGCGGGTGTTTCCGGTCATTCCCCACCGCCACTGCTCCCTCACCTGTCCGCTGTGCCACCGGAGCGTCTCCCTGGATGAGCGGGGGCTCCGGGGTTTCTCACGGAACCGGCTGCTAGAGGCCATCGTGGCGCGGTACCAGCAGACCCGCGGAATTACCCCCTCTTCTTCTACCGCTGTGAAGTGTCAGTTGTGCGACCGCAACCCGGTGGACGCGACGGTGATGTGCGAGCAGTGCGATGTCTACTACTGTAACGCCTGTCAGCAGCGGTGCCACCCGTCCCGCGGTCCGCTCGCCAAACACCGCCTGGTGCCGCCGCCTAACCAGGCGGCAGGAGCGGCCAGCGGTGGAGGAAGCGGCGCAGGAGGCGGCAGCGCTCCTCAGCAGCCGCCTGTTACCGCGCGGAAACCGGCAACATGCGTGGACCACGAAGCGGAAAACTTCAGCATGTACTGCTGCGGCTGCAAGGCTCCGGTGTGCATGAAGTGTCTGGAGGAGGGGAAACACGCCAAGCACGACGTCAAACCGCTGGCCGTGATGTGGAAGCAGCACAAGGTGAGTGGACACACTCACCCATGATGCGCCTCTTAATCAATGATGCCTCGTGCACTTTTATGGGGATGCATTTATGTTTATTGCTGATTTGGTATCTTTTTATTTCCATTTCTTGGTTATTTTCACACCATTTCGTGTTTTTCTTTTTTCTTTTAAAAACGCTGGCTATTAAAGTAGGAAGAGAAACGAAGCAAAAGAAGGGTAACACATGTTGTGTTCCTGCGTCTACCTCGCTGAATGTGGGGCAAAATACAACTCCGAGTGATTCACCAGAATTATCACATGACAAGATAATTACTGTAGGCATTAAAACCTAGTGTGCATGACTAACATCAGCGTATTAGCGTGCTGGCCCACATCTGTACTGTTAGTGGGTGCATATGATGTGATTGATGATTACAGCGTCGGAGGAAGAGGTCGTTGCTGATTCTCACGAGATGGGTGATGGGCAAAACCAGTGATTCATATATTTTTTTAAGCATCTATGCCTGAACACCAAACAGTTGTAACTATAAACAACAGCAGTGGTGATTTATACATGTAAACCCTTTAAAAGATCATTTTTTTTATATTTGAAAAATAGATTGTCGAAACTACATTTCCAGATGAACATGTGATTATAACAGGTCTTCATTGTTTTGGTTGTTATATGTTGATGTTGCACAATGATAACAAAAATGATAAAACAGATATTAGGAGCAGCAAAAGCTTGAATTTGGTTTTGTGTAAGATAGGGTCTATTTTTAATTAAATAGCAATTGAAAAAAACAAATGAAGAAATGTCTTTTATAGGTTTGTTTAAGCTTTGCTTAAAAAACTTTTAAAAATGATTGTCTATTTATTTAAGTTTTCTTTTTTGGCTGCACGGTGGTGTGGTGGTTAGCACCGCAGCCTCAAAGCAAGAAGGTCACTGGTTCGAGCCTTGGCTGGGGGAGGTTCAAATGTAGGGGGCTGGTGGCCTTTCTGTGTGGAGTTTGCAAGGTCTCCCCGTGTATGCGTGGGTTCTCTTTGGGTTCTCCGGCTTCCTCCCACCGTCCAAAGACATGCATATTAAGTTAATTGGTGACTCTAAATTCTTCCTAGGAATGAGTGTGTGCGTGAATGGTTGTTTGTCCCTATATATGTTGGCCCTGCGATGGACTGGTGACCTGT
>JBAMHW010000025.1:23212107-23249348 GCA_037177495.1 Rhadinocentrus ornatus
GATGAATATGTATTACAGGCGTCCACCTGACCATTTATAGCCACCATGTGGGCGTGGGAAGGCGTTCCCTCACGTGTCCCGCTTTAGAGTGGATTCTGATTTATGAACCGAAACAGGTGTAGGATGTGCGTGCGCACTCTTTCATAAATCTGAAAGTAGAAGTGCACAGCATTTCCTTTTTGTGCCGCAGACACCACCTGTAGTTTGCTTTACTTTGCACAGTTTTATGAATAAGGCCCTAGGTCATGCTGGGGTTCATTTGAAGAACACGTCCTGTAAATCTCATCTAAATCACATTATACCTCTTACATAAAGCAGACTTTCCTTAATCAATATGTGGTGCCATACTTAATACTTAGATTTGTTCAAACTGGGAAGCTGATAAAATGTGACATTTGGAGAAGATTTGACAGGTTTAATTAAGTTATAGCAACTTAACATTCCTTAACATTACAAAGATCTTTAGATGAGTCAGACCTTGTTGAATTTTGGGTACTTTAATGCGTTTGCCCACCATACTGTATGGATTCCTAGAGCACCAACTAAAGCAACTCAGTGCTGAGCTTTTCTGATATGTAAGATCAAGGCCAATGTACGTTCTTTTAGTAACACAGCGTGTTTCAACACAAACTTTATGCTGACAAAGTTAGAGAACAGTCTTAGTTTGGGCTGAAATATTTTCTTTTTAACAATGTAACTATGACCTGTATGGATGTCATTGCACAGATTGCCATGGTTACATGTACATGCAACCCCATTATGATGAAACATTGTAATTTCTTGGTTGTCTTTAGGGTGTAAAAGCACTTAGTTAAGGTTATCCAGTAACTTACTTGGTTACTGGTTATTAAAATGATCATGTTAGTGCCTAAAAATGCATAGCTCTCCATTAATGGGTGCCATTTTTACCCATTATTTGCATTTTCTGTCATGACCACTAGATGTTGTACGTTCTTTTAATGTAATTATTTAGTTACATTATTGTGATTATAAAATGTATTATAAACAGTTCATTTCATTAAATGATTTCCATTCTTACACTGGCTTGCAGATTAACAGATTTTATTCAACATCACAGCAAAACTGTTTGTGAGCTTCCTGGTATTTGTAACTTTAACTCACACAAAGTGAATTCACTTGGTCCAAAAACATGTAGCTTGCCCTTTGTCAGGATCTGAGCAGAGGAAGAGTTGATAATTTAGTACAGTGGAAGGATCTTTGTTGTTTATCTTGTTCGTTGGCAGAAAGACTCATTTTCTCTAATTCCTCTTTCTACTTTTATCTCTTTACTTCTTCACCAGCTAAACCAAAGCTAACCAGGCTGTAACTGTAGCAACCATAAATTAGAAGGGTGACCACGTTTAATCAACATGCAGCACAAAGTGATACAGCTTTGCTTTCTTTATTGATGTGACTAATTGTCTGTGGGACGTTACAAATGCTGTGCATTAGTGAGATGTGGCATAAGTGCTGCTTCTACATATTTTTTGTGGGATGCTGTAGAGCCACTTTGGAACATCAGCATAAGACTCATATAATATATTCATTTTCATTATGTTTGATACAAGTGACCACACAAGAGGTACAAGGATGGTGTGGTATTTTAGTATTTTATGTTATCATTAAAATTATTACCTCATTGATTGATTGATTGAAGTTTATTTGAACATAATGACAAATTAAAAAAAAATTAAAAAAAATGAAAATACATCACTAAAAAAGAAAACACAAAAAGTTCAAAAGGAGTGGGTGGAAGCAAAAGCCTATATAATCCCACCCCTTTTATCACATTCTCACTACCACTACCAGCCACTAAACAGTTGTGCTAAGTTACACATTGGGTCCATACAATCAACATTTCCCTATGGAATATGTTTTTATCATGAAACTATGTAATAACAATAATCATTGTGCTAACAACAATACAGTAATATTAATAATAATAATGATACCATATAGTAATATTATCCTTATTATGTTACATAATACATATTCTTAAATAATCAATTAAAATGATTCAGTAATAAAAAAAAAATAATGATCATAAAACAATAATAATAACATTAATAACAGCAATAATAATAGCAACAATTATAACAATAATTATAAGAGAAATACTCCTTTATTCTATTTCAGACCATTTCTGTACCAATCAAATATCATCTCTTTATATACTGATTTAAATATTTGTATATTTGTAGACCGCCTGTATTCTTCCTCCATCCTGTTTCACAGTTTGACCCCACAGACAGACACACAAAAACTTTTCCTTGTGCATCTCACCAGGGGCGTTTTAAAAACTTGGTTCCCTCGTAAATTATACCCCCATCTCTCTGGCTGAAAAGGATCTGCATGTGGTATGGTAATAAGTTCCTGCTAGCTTTAAATATAATCTGGGCTGTGTGATAATTAACCAGGTCCTGGAGTTTTAGTAATTTGGATTGTAAAAACAGAAGGTTTGTATGATCCAGATAACTGACTTTATGTAATACACAGATTGCCCTTTTGTAATATCAATAACTAGTAAAGTGTATTTTTGTAATTGTTGTGTCTGATGTGAAGCTTCCAACTAATTTTATTATCTAATATCACTCCCAGAAACTTTATTTCTTTTACATATTCAATAATTTCCTTATCTATGTGTATGTGTATATCAGCTTTCTTTTTATAATTGGCAAAGACCATTACCTAAGTTTTTCCTATATTCAGTGATAATTTGTTATTATACATCCATTTTTTTAAATTTTTTCCAATTCATTATTTAAAGTAATAACTAGCTCCTTATAATCCAAATAGAAAGATATTTCTATCATCCACAAAAAATATTAATTTTAGCAATTTAAAGACTTGAAATGTATCATTTATGTATATTTTAAACAACTGGGGGCCCAATACTGACCCAAGGGGGACACCGCAGGTTCCATACAGCCAGACACATTATCTCCCACCTTCACAAACTGCTGTCTTTCAGACAAATAACTCCTAATCCAGCTCAGTGCCACTCCCCTAACTCCATACAGTTGCCGTGTTTCACCACCTTAGTTCTTGTGTGTTGGGTTTTGGTCTGTTCCTTAGTTTGTTATATTTTGATCTGGGTTCATAGTTTGGTGTTTTCAGGTTTATGTCTGATGATCATGGTTTAGAGTTTCGGTTTATAGTTCTGGGTTTTGTCATGTTTAAGTTTTCCCTCATGTGCTGTGTTTTCATTTCCTGGCTCATTAGTTCACCTGGTTTGATTTAGATTGACTTCACCTGTTCCCAATTAGTTTCCCTATGTATATATGTCCCTTGATTTCAGCTGTGGTTGTTAGATCCTTGTAAGTATGTGCATGCGTGTTTGGGTCATCCCTGTCCTGAGTTGTTGGGAAATAAACCTTGTCACGTGCACCATTTTGCCTCCTGCATGATTCTGCCTGCATTTGGGTCCTCACCACCTCCCACACATGACAACAGTTGCAGTTTATTGAGATAGAATGATTTATGGTGTCAAATGCTTTTCTAAAATCTCTCTCTCTCTCTATATATATATATATAGCAATATAGCTTTAATATCGGTATTACTTTAGCTATTTTCATTTTCTGTATTGAATGATAAATTACAAATACAAGTTAGTGGCTTAAAAATCCAATCAATAACTCTCTTTATCAATACTATATCAATACCTTTACAATCAGTAGACAGTTTGTTTTTACAGGTCATGACAACAGATTTCACCTCCAACTCATCCACCGCTGAGAGGAAGATTGAATGAGGATTATTCCTTATCAATGATCAACTCACAGCGTCTTTTACATGATCTGGAATCTTTGCTGCCAACTCTGGTCCAACATTATTAAAAAAGTTATTCATTCCATTTGCTACTTCCTTCATGTCATAATTATCACCACAATTATCAATAAAATACTCTGGATATGTCATTTTCTTTGTCCCACTTCCTCTTAGTTTATTCAATATTTCCCAGATGCCCTTTATGTCATTCTTAGTTGCGTTCAGCTTTTTCCTGTAATATCATTTTTTTCTGGTTGTTAATATGTCAGTTAACTTGTTTAAATATATTTTAAATCTCCTTTCAGATTCTTCAGTTCTTAATCTGATATCTGATCTGATCTTTTACATCTATAACTTTTATTAATGATCATAAGTGGGCAATTTCTATCATATAATGATTTAAATATATAAATAAATTTATTGAATGTCATGGTTACTTCTTCATCACAATCTTGTACCATCAAGTCATCTTTTAGTGCAGAGCCCCCCCCCAGGTGTGTTGCAGCAGATAGACATCTAAGACCTGCAGGATAGTGGGCCTTGAGGACCAGGTTTGGGGACTTCTGTTTTAGTGCATTGATAGCATCTTCACAATCGTTTTTTGATGGTTGTTTTACATGTTTTTTTTTCTATTCTTACCCTCATTAATTCCATATTGAATGTTAAAAAAAACACGTCACTCATCAGTAAACCACTTACCATATTGTGTTTGATTACGTTTGTAAAGATGTTACTATCAATGTTGCACAATGTGTTGTTATTCTTGTGGGTCTTGAGATTTTGGGGAACAGGGTAAAACTAAACATTGTATTTAGGAATTCATCGGCCTGTTTATGTAGCTTTGACTTTGTGAGGTCTATGTTAAAGTCTCCACGCACAAATACATCCTTTTGACCAGTTCTTGCGTACATCTTCTCCATACAGTTTCTAAATGATTCTAAGTCTGATCCTGGAGCTCTCTATATACAACTTACTATGATATTTCTCCTGTTTTCCATTATAATTTCAATTGTCAAACATTCCATCAGCTCATCACAGCTGACATCACGTTTGCTACCATTTTGCTTTTCAGTTTACTGTCAACATACAATGCTACTCCCCCCCCATTTTACATGATCTATCTAATTATGAGAATCTAGTGTGAGTATGTAAAAAGCCTCAGGGGCTGGAAGCAAATAATTAAAAATACTATTAGTACATGCATTAAAGAGGCTGCAGGATTGTTGAGCAAACCTTCGTCTGGCTTCAAATGATTTTAGCTTACTTACTGTTAGTAGTGGAGCATTTCATAAGGCCATCATCCCCACACCTAGACGTCATTTGTGTAAATTAAAAGCCATTTTTGCATGCCTTCTGCTAAGTGGGTCATTGGGACTAATCTCCCAGTCCCCCGTGTCTTGTCTTTTGGGAGATTGGAAGCCTCCAGTGATTCCATCCATCATTCACCCCCACAAACATCTCACACTCTACCTCCTTTATTTTCATGCTTATGCTCATCACTCACCTTCTCCACACGTCTGTCTCTTATTTACACCCTCCCCACCCTTCCTCCTTTCCTTCTGTCACTCCATCCCCTAAATGGGCCTTGAAAATCCCATCAGTATACAGGAGGAGTGAGAGGGCGTTGATAAGTAATAAGCGGCGGATGAATAAGAGATGGCCGCCACTGAGTTAATATGTTGTCCTTCTTGTTAAAGGAGATCGATGACTTCATTTTTGTTGCAGAGCTGAAACGGCTGTTGAGTTTTGAATTGTCTCTCACTTTTTTCTCTTGTGTGCTGTTCAGTGGGTGTAGCTCTTTTCTGCTTCCTCCCTCTTCTTCATCTTCTGTCCTACTTGCATTCTTCTGCTGTGTCTTTAAATCAACATGCTTCATTTTCTATGAGCCAGGAGAGTTTTTTAAGCATGGCTAGCCAAAGGGGTTTTTGTGAAAGCTGTCAAGTCTGCACCATAGCTCTGTTAATAGCAAACAGCTTGATTGATTTATCGATTATATCATACAGTGCAGAAATTGGGGAAAAATCCATTATGTTACATTAAGAAGGATAGAGTGTAGTCTGTCTTTGCTGATGTGTTTTTAATAAAGCATCCTTTGTTGTGCATGTTATATTAAAAATAAGATGTGGGTTGGCAGATTGGATAATTTGATCATTCATCTACTGGAAAATCTGAGACAAAATCAATTTTAAGCATTTATTATTGACAACAAATTATCATCAATCAGAAAGGTTAAAAACTAACCCCAGATGTCAGGGATTCTATTTGATTTATGCAGTAAATGATCCATTAATCATTAGTAAACAAATAACCTTTAATAATCTAATTGGTTAAAACTTGTAGACCGTTGGAGTCGTCAAGCAAATCAGAATCAGCCTTTATTCACTTTAACCTTTTAATGACCTTATTGTGGAAAAAGTAATGCAAATTTCAAGGTTTTGGTCCAGATATGTTTGAAATGGCAATTCTTCAAAAAAGCATAAAATCTGAAAAAGTAATGATGTAATTTATAGTCTGTTGAAGCATAATATACCTACACCAAGTGGAAGATCTGGCTTTGCATCGTCAGATTTTTTTTATAAAATGCAGTACAGCAGCTCTAAAATGTGCTTTAATGGTCAAGAAGGACATTAAAGGGTTAAATAAACAGCACAATTGGAAACTGTACTGGATTAATCCACAGCAAGATATTCCACAGGTATACATTTATAACACACTCACACAATTTCAGTAATAAACTTATATCATTCAAGATTTGTCTTGGTTTATTTAGATTATATCCAGATTTATTTGCTTTACACCTAAATTGCAAGGGGGAAAAAAACCTTGTGCAATTAAAATTTATTTTCAAAATGAAATTGTAACCACATTTGGAAGTGGTTGAAATGAATTAGAAGTGTTTCAAACCAGTTTTGTACAGAGGTGCTTGGTCACGCGGCAACAAACAAGGATGTCTAATCCAGAGTGACGGCTGCACACTCAGTTCACTACGATTCGCTGACTGCAGCTAAACAGCAAAATAAAGACCCTAAAATTAATTTTCCGAGTCTTCTGTACCAACACAGTCAAAAAAATCTCTTCATTTATGTTCAGGATTTTTCCGGAGACTAAGTTGTGTGTATCTAAAGCTTCAATGATGTTAAGCATAAGCCACCAACCATGATGTCTACATTTCTTTTGTCTACAGAAGCCTCTATCTGATATCTGAACACACAGATTCAGCCTCATCACCTGGAAATAATACAGATTCTTTGTGCTAAAACCAGATTTTAGAAAGAAATCAACATCTCCTGCAGTACATGGATGTCCAATTCCAGTCCATGAGGCCACTATCCTGCAACTGCTTGTCAAGTTCTGTACAAGCCCCTAATGATCTATTCGTGTGAATATGGTGTATTTGAGCAAGTAAACATCTAAAACCTGCAGGTCAGTAGCTCTAAAGGGCTGGAACTGGACATCCCTCTTCCAGTAGAACAAAGGACCCTGTGTGTTTTCCTCTTTGTTCGGTGAAGTTTATTTCCTCCATGTATTGCATTGAAGAAAACACATTTTTAGTAATGTTGTGAAGGAGTTGTGGCGCTAAGACACTGGTTTGGTAAACCGATATGTGCAGAAGATCTCTACTGCCAGCTCTTCCGCATATGAGCTAGCCTTCAGGTGTTAACAAGCACAGTAAGCAATTTAATAATCAGATCCATATTTTATCTTCACTTTGTGTTCGTGTGCTAACCTGTTTTATGCTGTGAAGCTTGCTTCCCTTGTGCACGTTGTACTTTTGCTCACCTGCTCTTTCTTACTTGCCTGCCTTTATTTATCATCATCTCCTTTTCTCCTTCATTTCCTTTGTTCATTGCATGATCCTTGTTGTTTCCTGCTTTGTTCTCTTATCTGTTCTGTCTGTTTCCAGCTCTTTGTCAGTTTTGTCCTGGATTCAGGTTTTTTTCATGCTTTTTGGATTTACGCTGTATTTTCTGTCTCTGGACACCCTGCCTGTGCAGCATTTGTTTTTCACGCTTTTTTATTTGATTTCTGAGACTCTGCATTTTGGTCATCTACCACCACAGACTGACAATAAAACAGCATGTGAATGGAAAAATGCACTCATAAAATCTACCCTCAGTACAATTATCAACATCCTCTGCTATGTCAAGCTAAACTCATATGATTTGAGCTTTTACATGATATGAATGAACTAAAACCCTTTTTCCCAACCAGCCCATGCAATCCCACAACTAAATGTGAAATTTACAGCAGTGGAAAAACGTTTTCAGATACCCAAAAATTTTACACAATTCCAAATATTATCATAAAATGAGAAATTTTAGGTTTTCAATGCCTTTTGTATTGTTTTTTTTTTTTCAGAATTTGTTTAGTATTTCGGCTGTGACTGGACTAAAAGAAATTGCACTTAAAGACCAAAAAGTGATTGTTAATGCAATATTTCCCAAATGCACGGGGTGTCCAAAAACCTTTTCCTTTTCTGTATGTTGTTATTTTCATGTTCAATATGATAAAAAAAAAACTATTATTAATTTCTGTGTACATAAATCAGTAGTAATTTGTCTTTAGTATTTTCTTCAGTATTTTCTCTATTGTCAGAAGACTTGGTTGGTTGAGAAAAAAAAAATCTGAATTATTGTGATCTGACAATAAGAGAACATTAAAAATGGCAACCGGGAGATTACTGCAAACCTTAAAGTCCCTTTTGGAGTGGTTATTTCATGCCTGGCTCCACTGAGGAAGACCAAGGAGGAAACTCTTATTGACATAAAGGAAAACCAATGTTGACAGGGAAAACAGTCTTTCTGGAATAATCCAAATTAGATCCATTTGTGATGCAGTGTGTTAGTTTATGTAAAGTTATGGAGCCTCAGAAGCAAGAGCATCGGAAGAAATTTTATTTTACTCCATGGATTACTAATGTGTGAGAAAGAAATGCTATTGCATGCTACTAAACCAAAGATTACTAATGCGTTAGTGAGGTAATTAAGTCATGGACATTCATTGCTAATGTCTTGCCCACTGTCCACATATTCATTCTGTTTTAAATGATCCATCTTAAGAGCCTATATTAAAGGCTAAATGATTAGGATTTTTCTGTAAAAATAATTTAAAATATTCTCATTTGTTGCGAGGGATGAAAAGAAGCTTCCTCATAAACAATCTGTCTCTCTACATCAACAATGTCTTTGTCAAGCTTTTCTCCTTTTAAAAATAAGAGTTGCGTGACGGAAATAACTTCGGTGCGCTGTGTGGCACTTTACTACTTCCTGGTTCCTTAACCAATCACATGCGACTCCACAAGTTGCCAAACAATATTGCAGAGTTTGGTATTTTATGTCGGCAAAAGAGCCGCAGTAATGATGTTTTGGCCAAGTGAATAGTGTGTTTGTCCTTATAAACGTATGAAATTACTATCAAATTAATTTATTAAGTGAGACTAAGGGAAAACAGCCGCTGCGTGGCATTTGTTGATTAATGTAGCTTTTGTTTGCACTCTATTTTATGCTAACGTAAATTAGCGCATGAAATTAGCGCTAACATTGCAAAGCATAGCAACTTACTGTGTGTGAAGCATCTTCACTCGTCTTAATGATGTTTGCCGGTGCTATGTTCCCCGCCCTTTATAGACTGTATATAAAAGAGCCGTCCTCTCACAAACTGGCAACCATGCTACTTATTTAGACCTTAAGTGTATCTTACTAATTAACCCAACAGATGGTAAGATATTGTCATAATTCATCCCAAGATTAAAATAAAATCAAATTAAATCAAAATGATCCATGTTACATTCATGCTATTGCCATAAAGTCGCTCAGATTCATAAATTTTCTTTTAAAGTCCTAGGGGTCCATGTAAAGATGTTGACAGAAACCTATAAGGAAAAAGAAGACCCTACTTTTAGTTAAACGTGGCAGAGGTTCTATCATGCGTGAATGATGATTGATGTTAGTGCTAAACATAAAAAACAATAAAATTACAGCACAACTGAGAAATTTTAGAGCACAATGTGCTATTTCGGTTAGAGCTGAAGAGCACAAAATAAAAGAGGAAAAAGGTTGAAAAAGAAATAATTCACTTCGTTGTTCAGTAAGTTGAGGTATCATGGAACATTAATACTTGTGATAACTGATTTATTTCTGAAATATATATTTTTAATTTAGTGTTTACAATAACTCACACTATAACTGTCAATGGATGGTTTTATTTTGGTAAGCAATCAAAACCCTTTGGGAGTGAACTTTTCTTTTGGAGCTTTCACAGTTTGTCTTTATTTTTGTATTTAATGCATTTGTGAGCGCTTGCGATAATTTTCTGCTATCTCAAATACTGTGCAAAGATATATGGAAGAAAAACAATAGGATAATTTCTATGAAATAGTTACATACTTTACAGAGCAGCCCTGGGGGATAACCGTCCCCCCTGATACGCACGCATCGACACACATTCAGAGAGCATGAATATGCATAAGTGAAGCGGATGAACTTTAGCAGAGGAAGATACACTGATCCAGTTTCCTCTGATCAATCAAGCAGAAACTAAGTGTGTATTAAAGCACGCACACATATGTGTACTTAGGTGCATGCGTATGTGTGACCTAGCTGAAAAAAAAATATTAATAAATTGTTTCCTGCAGAAAAAAAAGATTCTTCAAATATTCAAGAAAAGCTTCATGTGGCCATGCAATGTAAAATTTATGTCTAATTTGATAAATTCAGGAACTTTTAGATCATTGCTTCATTAATTTACATGGTTTCTATACATTGTCCAGCCAAAATAAATCACACACTCAAGTGTTTTGTTCAAACACCTTTAGCTTTCTGGCATCTTTTCAATAAGTAAATGGCAAATTATATTTACTGTGGTCTCTCGCCATAATGCGGTTCATCTTCTGCATATTTAAGCATATGTATATTCTATTTAAACCATTCTATGTCCAGATTTTACTGTAGGAAACAGGCCACTGTGCTTTGTTTCTTGATTGAACAACGTTAAAGACGAGGGTGGAGACGCAGCGCCAGCAGAGAAGCTGTAATATATTTTACGGGTGAGTAATTATTTTCGAAATTCACGTTGTTAAATATATGTAAGTTTTTGAGATCGTATAAAGTGTGTGAAAATGTTCATTATATTTTGGGAAAGGTCTATAAACACTCCGAGGAGGGATAATTAGGCCATAGCATGCATTTGACTTGTGAAAAATGAAGAGGTCATCATTTAGCGGATTTCATTTATCGTGTTTTCAGAACGTAACCCCCGCAATAAACGAGGGACCACTGTATTTCTTTCCAGTTGCATTAAATTTTTACCCAGATCTTCTTACTTGATGATGGGATACTTTGAACAGTACTAAACATCCCAGAGATTCTCAGTGGACTTCTTCATTCTGTGGTGGCATCATCATCTTTGAATATGCAGTCTCTACACTACAGCTCCTGTAATAGTACTGATGATATTTTCACTTAAAAATACACAATTATTGTTAGAAAACTACAAAGATCGTACAAGTTATTTCTAATATGTAACACTGTTAAAAAACAGCTCCCTGCCAAAATGTTCTCATCTCACATTTTTAAGCCTAAATTGTGAAGATACTACATGTTGTACATGTAGACAAATATTCTGCTTCAACTATTTCTGCTGAGACTGGGTAAATTCAGACTTAACAGACCACATGATTTTTTCCATGGTCTGGAGTCCAATGTTGTGTTACCTATTAGATTAGAAGCTAGCTTCACAAATAAATGTTTTTTTAAGTGTACTCTGCTAACAGGGCAAACAGGAAATCAGACACAGGAGCAGTGTAAAAGCTTCCGGTATTTTTCAAAACAAAAGCCCCGTGCAGATGTGCACTGCTGAACCATGAAAACATTACATGTTTAACCGTTAAGAGGGTCTCAGTGTTTTTTATCATGGATGACGAGACGTCCTAGAAGTGGAAAAATCACAAGATCTTCCAATTCACCTGTGATTTCATGATCTCACGGATCCTTCTAGGTGGACTGCACTCGCAGGCGCTCCACACCTGACACGCTCCCGGTGTAGATTGCCGTGCCACGGAGGTCGGAACCAAACCGTGTCGCACACGCACCTGGTGGAAATGTGAGGCTAAACATAGACTCACTGTAAATGTTTAGCGGCGAGCCTTGACAAGGCTTCTAGGACGCTTCTGACACGCCCCACGGCACGCCCGGTGTGAACCAAACCATTGACTAAAACAGCCACGGATAGGTCAGGAGGCCACTCAGTGGAAACTAGCCTTTAGCCTCGGGATGCTGCAGCATCAACGGCTACAGGAATGTCAGTGTCCCATTATAACAAGTCAGAAACATATATTTTAAGGTCAGACAGTTCAACAGTACTATTTTGATAATGTGTCAATATACAAATTAATTCAGTTTCAATATAGTTTGAATCATTTCAGCAGCCTACTCAGGCTTTTTCTTTGATTCAGATGTTTCTTTTTTCACGAGCACGGTGATGTATTTTTTGACATGGTTATTTAAGAAATGCAAAGTTGTTTCCTGCATACGGTTTAGTCACAATTTTGCAGTTTTAAGTGGAAGAGTTTCATCAGTTTGTTGAGTTAAATCCAGTTTTTTATTTATTTATTTTATTTTTTATCCTTTATCTTTTAAGCAGCTGGCATCCAGGGCATATTTGGATAAAATAAGGATGTACATGTAACATTTATTGCATAAATTACATGTTAACATGACTTAACATTTGTACTTACTTTAGTACGATTTATTAATTTCATATCAATATGCAGAACCTGAAAGTTGTAGTCAAACTCTTTAAGGAAAGGAAATTAAGAGTGGGAGCCAAACTAGGGTATTGCTAGGCAACCCTTAAATCTTGTCATATGTTTCCACCACAGTTCACTGAATGTTGCAGCAGAATAAGCTAGGCTTTAATACTTAGATGGACCGCCCATGGTTCAGGTTTATGTCTTTTCTCAAAAAAGAGAGTGCTGCAATTTTGAGGAGGCAGACTTGCAAAATTGAATCCGTCTGTTCCCCGGGGGATTTGCTAGGAAGTGCATCAGGGAGCACAAGGCAGCATCTGTAAGGTGCAAGGAGCATGTGCACTGAGAGTAAGACCTGTGGCCGAATGCTGAGCTTTAGGTAACACGTGTTTGTTTTGTTCAGGGCGATAATTCCCTTTACATATCAGCTTAATTACAGGGAAGAGCTGTGAATGATGTGAGAAAGATACAAATTTAGTGTGTGTGTGGTTAAGTAGATTCATTCAGGAGGAAAGGCCTGGACTGACCCATAGCAGGAGTGAGACATTCCCGTTGCACTGCATTGGTGCAGCAGATTGAAAAACAAGCCCACAAAATAAATAAATAAACAAATTGTCCGTTGTTACTAATAATGATGATTGGTCACAATGACAGCAATAAAGTTTTTATTTTTTTTAAATTATCAACACCCGGAATGCTCAGAGTGGCAGAACAGAGGCAGAAGAACATGGTGGCGTAAATAGACTCAGGAAAAAGAGGAGCGGATCAGCAAGGGACCTTTAAAAAAAACTTACAAAAAAGGCACTTCAGTAGGAGATGGGAAAATGTCAGAAACTTTCCTCACCCCCATCAGCAGCATCAGTCAGTCAAGTGAGTTCACCATTTAGTAAATAAGTGGTACAGCAGAGACGGCTGGCATGTTGCAAGCTGCAAACTTAAATCTGTAGATAACATGATGATCATTAGTTATGATTCTCAATGTTCCTTCTTACTGCTGTAATAATAACCCAGGTACTACTTGCTAACAAAACTTTATTCTTCCGTCAGCCCTGACATAAAGCTACATTTACATATTAATATACCATTTCCTTCTTTTGTTTATTCCAAAGCAGACTGAGATTGTATCCTAACATGAAGAAAAAACAGTTCAGTTATCTACCATTTACTACTTAAGAACGTAAATGTACCTTTCTTTGCCTGAAACAGCTACATTGAGGTCCAGTTGTGAGTCTTCGTGGGTACATAAGTTCAGATCGTATCCTGTAGGGGAGGTCCTATATGGGATTTCCTGGTATAAAATATGAATTGATGTTATGTGCTGTGTTAAATTTACATGTAAATTGTTAAATACTGCTGCTAGGCTTCACTCTGTACACAAACACTACACAAATAATCCTTGTCAAACTTAAAAATAATTGCAAAACTGTGTCAATGTGGAACATTTTGTTAGCCCAGGTTAGGAGCAGATGAGGGAACTTTTAGACTTAAACAGTTTCAGTGTGTTCATCTGGTTGTAAATGAAATGATTGCTCCCTTAGATGCTTGTTAGTGAAATGTGTTGATGTCTGAGGGTTTTGTTCGCAGTTCCGTATGGAGTGTGTGTTTGTGGATGTGTTTCTTTTTAATCGGTAATAACAAGTGTGTGTGCACTTGAAATTGAGGCTTTGCATGCAGGAAAAAAGTTGGGGTGCGTGGCTGAAGATGTTACCCCTGGTCTGACTTTTTCCCAGCCCAGTCTTGCAGGAGTAGTAACATTAGTTAATACTGATGGCAAAGCAAGCTATTATTAATCCAGACAAACACACATGCTGCTCCTCCTAAACATCTGCAGGTTTGTGGCAAATGCTGTTTTCCAGAAATTAACACATTCTCTGGGAATATAACCTCGGATCTTAATCACGTGTTAACCCTCTCATCTGGAAGCTGCAACGTTTACATCCTGCTATTGGTGAACCGAATGTTTTACTGACACGCATCACACTCATTGACTTGGGATTTCGGACACAAATCTGCCATCAGTCATGGGGAAAGATGATAAAAGATGGAGGCTAAGAGGAGGCTGTTCATCCCCTTTCCACACTGTCACAGTGTGATGTTTTTAGATTACACTAAAACATAAATCTTCTCCATTTACTGGTGGCGTTTAAGCGCATCTTGTGTACATGTATGAAAATCAGATTTTTTTTATCCCTTCAAAAATGTCTCTGATGTTAAATCATTTAATACTGACAGTAAGCATTTTGTCTCGCTTGTTTCTCGCCCCGCTGGGAGGCTGAGAAAACGATTTGACAACCATGTCGCTATCAGAGCTGCTTGCTGCCTTTTTATTTAATAGATGATGTATTATGTCAGACTTTTAACCAGCATTCACAATGATAATGGACTGCAAATTTTCCAGATATACTGCCTGTACCACTGAATTATATTATTTCAATATGTCCCTCCGCTAACAGGCTATTCACCTTTGATGCTATTATGTTGTGTAACAGGCAATAAAATTACCAGTTTGTATATAAATATTCCTAACAGGGGGAATTTAAAATCACTACTGTTAGCTTTTTTACAAGCTTCAATAGCCAACTGTGCTGCAAGAAAACAAAGCTTTCCTCTGCCATGCATGTAGAAAGCCAGCTGTAAACAAACTTCAAGGCCCATTAAAAGATAATTCCCAGAACCGAAAGAGTAGATCAGAATCTTTGAACTTGCACTCTAAGCTGTTTTGCCTACTGTGGCTGCAGAATTTAACATATAAGCAGGAGGCTTTGTGTGAAAGATGCATCCTGTTAGTTATTGAAAACTTGAGCCTTCTCTTCACACAGCTGAACAAATATGGACAAAAGTGTCCTGCACTACCTCTGAATGTGTCTGCTATCCGCATGAATACAGCCTCAAAACTAAAAAATACAGCAGTGTGTTCATGTGCAATCAATCAAAACATTTACAGTACAGGTGAAAGCAGCTTAAAAACCCAAACTGTTAAAAACTCAATAAAAAGCGACCAGTAGAAGAGCAGCAAAATGGAACGCCTGTGGTAAAAACATCCAAGCTGCTGGATCCACCATATCCACCTTAAAACACACCTGGAGAGGTGAGTAACTGTAATATTAAGCTAAGCATTAATAAGCTAATGTTATGAGCTTAGAGCCATTGCTCTGAATGTGTTCAGAAGAAGAGTTTAACATTTACTGTGACTCTGCCATGATGGTGGGAAACTGGGACCAAACTGGGATCGACCCACTGACAACACGGTTTTCCTTGGTCTGTTTATTAGAAAAGTACAGCTGTTTCTGATTTAGGAATTTAAGGAATATTTATTGGGCCCGCAAGTATTGGATCTAAATTAATTTAAAAAATGAAAGTTTTTTTTTTATTATTCAGTTTTAAAAAGTCTGAGATCATATTTTTTCTGTATTCATTTTAAGTTATTCTGGGTTATTTCAAGCCCTTTAAAAATATATTAAGGTTTTTTTGATGCACTAGTACCGGAATCTCTCATCCTGTTAAATCCTGCAAAATTTACATGTCTACCTGCTGCAATTCACTCAAATAATTAATGGGTCCTTGAGGGGCTTGTGCAGAACTTGGCAACAAGCTGTCATGTGGATCAGGTGTGTTGCAGCAGGAAACCTGCAGGACAGCTGGTGATCCTTCACTAAACTGCAGCATACGGCCCTCCTCTCTACATTCAGGGGGCTTTCTGTATTCAGTAAAGCAAAGAAATCATTCAGAGAAGAGGGACAGAGCATTTTATTAAAATAGTGCTTTTATTAAATTGTGGAAGATAAAGGGTGAGTACGGATTTAACATTCCTTGGATATTATGATGCATCTCCTAAGCAGATCAGATGGCAGGTGTCGCAAGGCAAATTTCTCATTACAACTAAAAGCGACTAGCGACTTGAACTTGAGCTCAAAGACTTGAAACTTGATTTGGACTTGCAAAAAAGAGTTTGTGAATATCTCTGCTTTCAAACACACATTAGCACCAGAAATTAAGAGGGCGGAAAAATGTTTTCACTTTCAGAAGCAGATAAGGTATAAAAAAACCTCGCTAAACATGTTTGAAGCTGTCAGGTTTGATATAAATTAGCTTTTGTGTGTAAAAAAAACAACAAATAAGAGATCTGGTTATAGCAGCAGGCTCTGGAGCTCTTAGACTATTTCATGATCGTTCTAATAACCTGATGGATTCTGTTTTCACCTGATTTCAACCAGTCTTCTTTGTTTTTTTTGCAATTAACCAAAACTTTAAAAAAAAAAATACAATACTGCCAAATGTCTTTCAAAAAGGAGGAACATTAGGAGGTTCTTCTAGCTAAAGGCTTGTCTAACACTACAATATTGCAAGGCCCCCCCCTCTGAGTCCTAAAAGAAATAGAAAAACATGACAGATGTAATCCGGAAAGCATTTGCTTCCTGTCCAAACAAATAAATGTGTCTGTTGAAAGAATTGGAAAGGGGGGAACAATCAAACGTTGACAAAGCAGCCCAGTTGGAACAGAGCTGCATGAGTAATAGAAGTCCATCACTAGCTAGTACCAGGATTATGATGATCTAGTAGAGTAACACGCCCCAGACTGTAGCTCAGCTCAGGTTGCAAAGCTCAGAGAACTGTAGGATTCCCAGATTGTGTTGAAGGTAACCATACTACAGCCTTGGATAAATTCTTTTACGCTTTTACGATGACAAAACAAAGACTGTTCCATGGAGCGTCTTCCTTCTGCTGTATGATATCCACTGCCTCAGGCTCCACTACAAGGAATTACTAGAATTATATCACCAAAATAATTGGGGACATTCTTGAGAGACGCTGTTGAGGTAATCAGGAGCGAGCGCAGATTTGTGCCGACTGGCTGTGCTCGACTAACCTCCTTGCAGATGGCAGCACGCCGACCACATCAGGTCTGACTAGCTCGTCTCTTTCCAAAGGCCCAGCAGTATAAATGTACAGTAATTTAAGTAGAGAACATGTAAGGATGTTGCATTTACTTGCATGAATACCCAACAACTGGCTGTAATTGTTGCATAAACTTTAACATTAACACTTCTGATGCCATTTCTCAGAGAAAACCTGGCCTCAGATCAGTTAAAACTTTTATGTCTAAAATTTTCCCAGTTTACTTTACAAACATCTCCAGCAACAAACAAGCTCATTCACTCACAGGCTGGCTCAGCTGTCGGAAATGCTTGTTCTTCACTTCAACCGAGCTCTGCATGTAGATCATTTATTTAGCAGATGCATTTTTATCCACAAAGGAGGTTCAGCCGCACGGATATTTCAATAATCCTCCCAAAGAAATATACAGAAATACTGAAATCCTGGCTAGATTAATAAAACCAAAAATATCACACACGAGGAGGAGGAGGTTGGAAGCTGCTGCAGAAATGTTGTGTCTATCATATTCACAGAGTTATTGTGTCAAGCGTCAGGTTATAATTATAGTGGAGAACATGATTGGCTGTTAATTGTCATCTGGTTGCCAAGGCGCCCAAGGAAGAAGCAGCAGCTGCTGAGAATCATGAATGAATGGTTGATCTGAGGTAGTGCTGGGCTCTGTTTACCCTAGATTTACTCAGATAAAGACTGGACTTAATAAAGCTCAAGCTTAAAGCTTTAGGTTCTAAATGCATTTTAATTTGAGTATTGTGACCTACTTTTACTCAGTCTGGAGAGGTTTAAAAAGCCATTTTCAAACTATTTGAAGTGAGAAAGTTTACCCACAAGTGGAAAAACACTACATACAGCTGCCAATCTTCCTAAGAATGGATTTCCCAGCAAGTCTAACCATGCAATGTTAATGGAAACTGCAAAAAGGCCCCATAGACACATGTCAGACTCTACAGACTTTAACATGTTAAATGTTAAAATTCATGACTGTACAACTAGAAAAAGACAAGTATGGCTCGCGTGGAGGTGTTGCAGGAGAAAGCCTCATTAAAACAAAACAAAACAAAAAACCCAGACAAAACCAACGTAGAGATGTCTGGTTGTGATGCACCGATGTCAAGTACAGCTTATCACAGAACACTCATACCAGTTGAGAGTCATACAAAAAGACAGTAGCCATGTTTACGTGTGCAAAGTTTCTTCAATTATGTCTCATAATCCTATCGGGGCTAGCAGGACAGTGAATTACAAATAAACCAAGCAAAACAACACATAGACATTACACAATAAAAGCCAAACAAAAACATGATTCCTGACAATCTTAATCAGATCTGCATTGAACCCTGATATAGTTAGATCTGACTTTCCAGAAACTGCAGTGGAAGAAGAAACTATGATTTCTAATGTGTACAATCGCTGCTGCGTGTGCCTATTTATTGCTGTCCTACTAATTTCAGTTTCTCCAGAACACAATATTTTGAACATCTTAATCAGTCCATTTCTTTGGACAAGACAATGTAAGTTAATGAACAATTCATATAAAATGAATGTAAACATGCCCGATTACAACCCAAAGGATGTATTTATATCACATACCAACCAGTTCTGTTTAAGACATAACTTAAAATGCAGATTATAACATGGTGACTATAACTAACTGGCATGAAAAATAAGGATAATTTCTACCTAAAATTAGAAATATGTGTTTTTATGCACACCGATCAGAGCAACTTTTGGCATAACCCACCCATCAGAATGAAGTTTTGATCTGAATGAACGTGATCAGACCTGAATCTTTTAACTGGAATGTTAAAATAAAGCATTTAAATTCAGATCAGGCTTTTTATCTTAATACTTGTGTTGCTGTTCACATGGCTAACAATCCCAAACACAGCAGCAAATCTTGCTGAAAAAAACCCAAAACAGAATCAAGGTGTTACAGGGGTCCAGTCAAGCTTCAGACCTTCAGAGAAACGAATGCTGCAAACCTCAATGAACTGAAGCAACTCTGTAAACAAGAGGGAGCTAAAATCCCCATGCAGAGAGACTGATAATGTAAAAATGGAAACAGTTTTTTAAGATATTGCTGCTAAAATAAGGTAAAAAGTCATGGGACCGACCTTTATTTTAGTGTTTTTCTGTTAAATAAATTATATCCTGTAATTTGTTTTTTATTGTTGTTCATCTAACAATTTCTTTACCAAAGTCTAAGACCTAGCAAGAATCAGATTATTTTCTTAATGTCCCAGCAAAACATACACATAACTTAATAAAAGGATGCACTTTCTTATGCATATGATTGTATGTTGCATTGTGCAGTTTTGGAAAGGAGGAAGGATCTCTGGGTTAAAATAGACAATATCTCTTGAGACTCAAGGACTAATGGTATAGAGTTTTCCTTTAATGTGATGTAATCTACAACTTTAACTGCAATATCTAAAACCTAAAGTCAACCACTGACCTTGTGGAGGCTTGATAGTCATTTGCACATGAGGGCTTAGTCGCCATAACGCAGATTTCTGTCCCCACGATGCCATGAGTACAAAACACTCCTAAACACACACACGGCATGGCACAGAGTGACTAAAGGCTGAGCTGCAGGACTTCTGCAGTGAATGTAGGTTAATGCACACTTTACTGCACTTCCTCTTCTTCGGCCGAAGCGTCCTCTGGAGAGATGCTGCATGTGTAACTGTAGTAAACCCTGTGTGACTGTGTGTATTTGGAGTGTGTGTTCTGGCATCTATTTTTGGTAGCAGAGCGAGCGCTGATGCCAAACCTCTGAGGAGAGTATGACTGTCCTACAGAGGAACAATGAGCATTGTTGCCATGGTTACACATGTTTGCTCATTCATCGGGAACGTTAAAATGAACCAGCAGATCAGACACATGCATCGTCTTATGTGTTTTTACTAGCATCTATTTAGGTGTCATGTCTGAGATCTTCACATGGAAAAACGAACAGGAGTCCCGTGATAGTCCTTGATAGGGATGTTATCCCCCAAAAAACCTAATTTGAACAAATTTTATGACAATTATGCCCCCAGCGAGCTATACCTACCCCCTGCATTTTTTAATATAGAAGATTCTTGGATCAATTATTGATTAGAGGGGCTGTTCTTCTTTGCTCTGCAGCACATTTATCGCCTTGGTTTTCTCTCTTCAGAAGCCAACCCCATGAGAAAAACTCAGCCACTAGTTCTGTCTCTAATATCTGTTCCCCACTGACATCTGTGAAGAAAGTCATTACTTGAGTGAGAATTGTGTACTGGTTGGAAAGAATACAGAGGTTCATCGTAGGGTGGAAACACTGAGAGCATTTTATTTGTTTATTTAAATTTTTTCTGTCTAAAAAATTACCTTGAGCTTCACCTTTTCCTCATACATTAGTTAAATCTAAATGTTTATGAATATGTAATAGTTGCAGACTCACAGATGAAGCAGGATTGCAAAGCCATGCCTGCATCAGCTTTTTGCATGGTTGCTTTGGACAGGTTTTTGATGATGATTTGCATTTAGAAAGTTAAAAGGGGACATGAAGTAGTTTTAGTGTCACTTAGTGCTCAGTGTGTAGCTTAACATATGCTTCAGTTGCATTGCTTTTTAGCCACATTAGCATCTGAGTTTTAGGAACACAGTTGGTCAAGTATTTTAGTACAAAGAGAAAAAAGCACCCAACTGCCATCAAATTTGTGGTGAGACAGCAGTCGTAAAAATCAAGTCCTGATCTGCATCCCTTACATGTGAAATGTAGGGAAAATGAATAATAAAAAGGACTTTTAATCTAGAAACTGGGGTTTGAGTCATAAATGAGACAAATGTGATTATTCTTTGTAGATTTATTGTTACTTTTTGCATTTTTGATTGGTTTTTGATTTATCTTTGGTACGGAAAACCAGTTTGCATCACAATGACATGAATTTTGCATCCTAATCAGCTGGTTTTAGCACAATTTATTTGGTAAACATTGAGTCATAACTAGTAGGTAACATAATGGAATTAGTAAATTCTATGGCCAAATTCCTTTATATCCTCCTTCACTTTGTAGTGCTATAGTGGTATTGTGGTCTTTTACTTTCATGGTTAAGAAATTGGGTGTCATCTACCCCTTCACTCACACATAAATGATCATTTGGATGGGGCAATGACCACTAATTGTTGATTCCAAAAAGAGATATTGTGCAGTTTTGCATCAAAATGAAAAAGTCCCAAAGGAAGAAACTTGACTTTGGTCTTTGTGCCACCATAACATTAGATTACCTGTATTCTGACAGTAGCCAAACCTCTGTTTGGCCATAACAGCTCAAAGCGATGCAAAAATTACATAAAATTATATATACTAGTATTACCTCACTCTAAAGAGGCGAAGGACCGTCCTGCTCAGTTATCAGTGTTTATGTTACATATGAAAAGATTTTCAACCCAATATATGGTAGTTGTGACTCCTAAACCTTGTGAAACATCTGAAAATGCTGACTGTGAAAAGGAAGTAAACGTCCAAATATACCAGTTCCTATACCTAAGTTAAGATCCTCTATTCATCCCATGGTGGGGAAATTTAACTGTTATAGCAGCTTAAACACAAAGTAAAGGAGACATTAAACAATAGACAAAAGAAAAAAAAAACAGGACTAGATAATACTCAGCTTTTTGCCCTTCTTAAAGTTCTTTGTGTTATTCCTTAAATTCAAACATGGACTTTCTTGTTTTCTCAGCAAAGATTCGTGGATGTATTTTTTTTTTTACATTTTATTACAGAGGGAACTCAAACCCTAACATTAGCCTCCTCTGTCGTGGACACGAAGATTTTTTTTTAGATGTTCTGCCAAAATGTTACATTGATAATATTACACAACTCCTTTCAAATCATCATAAATATTTTAATATTAAATTTTATCAGAATCTATAATTCCAAGCAAACAAGAAAAACACCAAAAATAGTCAGAGCTGCAACCATATATTGTACTAAGTGCTAATTATATGTTGTTTACAGCCTGTGTTGGAAAGCTTTAGGTCACAATCTGCATAGTAACATATTCTGACTTAGCTTCACATAAATATTACCTCATTGGTGTATTTAATGTCAGATAACTTATTGTGGCTCTTGCATTTAATATGTGGCTCATACTTGAGGTGTAGGCTGCAGCTCACTGTGGTGTATCAGCTTTAAAACGACTGTTTAGCAGAGCAGCAGAGGATTGGGTGGCTGACCGACTGTAGATGAAAGGATGAAGAGGAGAAAGGGGAAAAGAGATTGGTTTTGACCTCCACCACACTGCAACAAAGCCGGTTGAGTAGGTTGAGCAAGGGGGAAGGCTGATTGTTCTGCTGCAGCATTGCAATGTACACTGCAGTACTGTGGCTAAAACTAAGGATAAATGGAAAGGCCTGCTTTGTCAACACATTTATTCCCACAACAGTGTTGAACTTGGATTCAGGTGATATAAGAGATTGGGAGAAGTTATTTATACTGATTCACTTCAGATCTTCATAGATGCAGAAATGCCTGAATATGGTTTATATAGTTACAAATTGTACCTTGTGTTTAATGATGAGAATTTGGTAAATAATATCACAATGTTCACTTTAAAGGGATCCAGTGACTTTTAGACCTACCCTAAAAATCCTGTACAGAAAATCAAAGAAAACAGTTTAACAGTCCAAATCTTCACATGTAATTATTACCCTGTTAAAAGTCATTGTTAGTGACGTGTGAAATTTCCTAGCTCTTTAAAATTCGTATGTATTTCCTATGTTTTTGACCTCCAGAGATTGCCATTTTTTATTTGCGCAGTGCATTCTGGGAGTTGATGTATCAGGATTGCCCTCAAGATAAGAACACAATTTCTTCTAAAATCAGGGATTCACAGAAACAATGCAACACAGAGATGCTTTTAGTTTCAGTTTCCAGTTAAAAGAGGACCCACGTGTTGTTCACACTTCTTTCTGCTTTTCAGTCGATTTCTTGACCGCAGATGCTAAAGGAGCTGACAGAGCTTGCGGTTACATATGAAGGCTGAAACCAACAACACAAATACAAGGTGCTGGACCACAATTCAGGCTGCTGAGCGAAAAACACTGAGAGGAATTTCAGAGACAGGAGACGCTGAACGTCCCTTTGTGTTTTCAGTGATTTCTTCATTTTTCTCTCTGTCAATGCAATCGTTTTCACATTAAAAAAGCTAAACTGAAAACAGTGAGCCAATTTTCTGCTGTATAGAGATCCCAGCAACCCTCATACGTCATTACCCAGAATATATGCAACTTAAACAATGGAGGCGTACGAGTGAAATTAATTGCTCAAAATGAATACAAATTAAAGAGAGTTTAGTAGTTTAATATCACGTTTGTAAGCCGAAGCAAATATTTATCAAACAAGGTCTATTGTCCTTTCTAGTTGGAATTCCCTATAACATAAAGTCCTCTCAATACCACCTATGGTTTTCCAGGTAGCCAAAATGGTTAAATCCCAAATCTGGTAGACTGGAAGATACAATTAACCCAAATACTGTTGCTTGTGTTGGGATGTTTAAGCTAAACCAGGCTTCACCTGGGCCAGTTGGGTAGTTGTTTGTACTTCATTGCTACCTTTAACACTTCTGAATTGTAAATCATTTAATTAGACACAGCACTCAGTTATCCACTTAAATTAAGATCTGATTTAGTTTCTGGGGTACCAGCATTCCCAAATTTTTATCATTCCTTTCTTGTAAGTTTCACTGATGATGCTGCTGCCATCAACGTGGGCTTTTCTATCCTGTTATTAGCAGAGACTTTTCAAAGCTGTACAGAAATGACAGCCTAGGAAATCCATGTTTTTACTTAGTCTTGTGGTGTAAATGAACGAGATCCAACACAGAATGGTGTGTGGGAGCTGTGACGCAGAGTGGAGGTGGCTGCTTCCTCTGAAATGTATCAAACTCTGTGGGATGCAGACAGACTCATCCTGAAGTCTTGCCTCCATTTCTGTTTGGCTCACAGGGGATAAAAGTTTTGGGTTTTTCTTACAGCGGACTATGCTCTCCAAAGAGCAGAGCAACATGGTGCCTAGATTTTTATTCTAAGGTGCTTTATTTATTTCTGCTGATTTTACACTATGAAACCATTCTTTAAGAAGCAGTGTTTTGAGAGAAGAAGAAGAGGCAGTATGTTTGGCAAGTAAATCACAAAGGTTCAGCACAAACTCCTCTAATACAGAAGTCTTACTAAAAAAAGAAGCCATCAAAGCATTTATGGTCACATTTACATGAAAACAGAAAGAGGAGAAGATGTTAAGGCCCATAAATGCAAATGGTAGAAAACTAAAGGGGGGGTGGTGAGGCAAAAGTTAAAAAAGGGAGGTTCAGCCCCTCCTCCTCTTGCTCCTCTCAGTGTCCCCCAAGGTTATTAGTTTTGACAAGGTCAACTCTGCAATCAACCAGTTGACAACCAAACACATAAGAGCTGCATTGTTCTCCAGTGTGGTGTTTCAGTTGTTTTCACACCACTGTGTCTATTTGGTGCTCAAATTTTGGGGATTGAGTGGACTGCAAACAGGGACAAAAATCTTTCTGTGTCTATAATGCAATTAGTTGCAGTTTCAGTAGAGATTCCTTGTTGGGGTTGTAGTATGAAGCCATTAAAGACGAATGGGTTTTTGTGCATCCAAGCAAAAGTTTAATCTTTTCCATCCGTACATGTGGCTGCTGCCTCAGTCTGCCTGATCCTGTTTATGTTTATATGTTGTTGTTGTCTATTCTTGAACGGGTTTGTACTGGAAAAAGAATTTCGTTGCACCTGTTGCAATGACAATAAAGTTTTCATTCATTTTCATTCAAAGTAATGAGAATGACAATAGCGGTTTGATTCTTTTGTCCAGGCCTTTTTTGTCAGCTTTTGTGCACACTTCCATTAAAGAGGGAGTTTTATGACACCTCATTTGTCTCTTCTAAGACAGAAAGCTGAAGGACTTTCAGCAAACAGCAGCACTTGCTGCAGATAAGAAGAGAAAAGCTGAAAGAAATAATATATTAATTAACTCTAATTGGCTGCTGTTTGTTTCTAAAATTATAAAATTATATATCTCTAAATATGAGTCTCAGATGGTGTTTTTTGGTTTCCCATGATGACAGAAATGTAGGAATCTCTTTTCTTTTATTAAGATATAAAAAGTGGCAAAATAATGAATGAATTAATAAAATCAGGATATTATATATGATCATATATATATATATGTGTGTGTGTGTGTGTGTGTGTGTGTGTGAGCTTTGATAATTTAAATACAGGTTCTGAGACCTTTTGCATCACTTAATGGTAAAACTTAGCTCAAAACCATTCTGATTCTTGCCCCCTGGTGGATACCTTTTGCACTATAATAAATCACTGTCAAAAACGTTGAATAATCAAGCATTATTTTTGTTATTTATTTATTTATTTATTTATTTTTGTTTTGGTAAAGTGCAAAATAAAGGCTTCAGATATAAAAAATATAATTCTCTAGCCATTTTTCCTTGTATCAGGCTTTACAGGTTTAAAAATGCAATTCTTCTTAAGGGGTTGAAAGTGTATCAACAACTGAACATTTAGAGGAGACGGATGTGAAGTTTTGTTATGTGTTTATGTCTATGTAACTAAAACTGTAATCCCGTGTTGTGAGTCTGTTGTAATGGAGCAGACGGCAGTTAACAGCCATTTTAAGACCTGAAGTAGTTTCTGATCCTGAATCAGTTTTTTGTATCCTGCTGTTTGTTAAGCTGAATAATACCAGTGAACCATCACGGTTGTGCCTCCATAAATGCCACTGGCCTCTCTGAATGTCACAGACTGAATAAATAGCCTTGCATTGCTCGTGTAACAACATAATAAGATAATGGCACTTGTCGTTGAGAGCAGAGCTGAGGGGTGCTGACGGTGGGGAAAAGAAAGATGACGTTCCTCTTTGGAGGAGTAATAAAGGATGAAAAAAGGTCAAGGGGAGGAGAACAAAAGAAACAAAGCAGGGAGGAAAATGGATTTCTGTTCTGCAGATGCGATAAAATCTTTTTCTTTTTCTATTTTCCTTTACAGTTTCCATTTATGTTGCAATTTCCAAGTTCATGTGTTGCTCTTTTGTTCCAAATGTCTTCACCGGGTAACAGCCTCTTTCCTGCCGGCAGCATGTCACAGTTTCACGTCCACTCAGTTTTACTGGAGTTTGCTTTAGGCTGTCACATTGGGACCAGAGCCAATTATAGTCCTGGATCCTGCAACGACTGAGTGTTCAGGCTGAGCAAGAACAAGAGAATTATGAGGTGTTACTACTGGCTTTTGTTGAGGGTGTCAGTCGAACAGAGCAGGTTATCTCTCGCCAGAGCATCCCCGTGAGACAAAACCGAACATTTGTCAGGCATCATAGCTTCAGTCGCTTCTACTTCCAGAATAAAAACCTTGTATTGCAGATCAGTCAATGAATCAGACTTTTTTCATGGGGCACACTTCATACAAATTGAATTTAACCCCTAAATGTTTGAATTAATTTACAATTTAATAAAAAAAAAGGTAAATAAATACAGGAAAATATAACAAGAAGAGAAAGACTGGAATAAAATCAAATGTAAATATAAAATAAATGAATAACAATGAATAAAATAAAATAAAAATATAAAATAAATTAGTAACAAAAAAAATAAAAGGGAAATCCCAGTGTTAGAGCAAAAACAACAATAGAAAAGAAAGAACGAGATAAATAAGGATATTAGCTAATCAAAACAAATAAAAGGGACTTGTACTTATATAGCACTGAAAGCACTTTACATTACCTGTCACATTCACCCATTATTCACACCTCGATAGGGACATTGGGAGGGAGTGTCTTGCCAAAGGACACTTCAACATGTAGTAAGGGTAAGCCTGGAATCAAGCCACCAACCTTGCGGTTGAAGGACGACTGCTCTTCCTCCTGAGCTACAGCCACTTCGACAAAACAGGCCTAGAATTATATATGATGCAAAAGTACAATATACATATAGTACAATGAATAAATATGCAGATAAAAATGGAAAATAAAATAATATTTGAGACGAGACTAAAAGCAAAAAATTAAGAAACACTAAAGTTAATTCAGCTTCAGAAACAGAAAAACACATAATTAAATTCAATTAAAAGACCAAATTAAACACAGCCTCGGGAGGACCGCTTGGACTGCGGAGTTTCCTCACCGAGAATCTTAGTTCTTACTTGGGGTTAAATTAAAAAGTGTCTTCCACATACCTTCCTTGCACATGTGAGAGCCATAGCTTAGAGCAGTGGTTCCCAACCCAAGTTCCCCAGGTTTGGCCCCAAGATTTGCTCAGGTACAAAATCATAATTATTATATTGATCATATTATTAAAAGTCAGTGTGAGTATAAAAATGATTATTTACTGTTTTTGCACAAAGAGGTTGGTTGTGTTTGATATAATTACAGGCACTCAAATATTTCTTACACCCACACACACACATCTCACGGCCTCTCTTGGAACCTTTAAGTAGTGTTCACGCCCCCAGGGAAGTATTTGCCCGAACACCCTGGAGAGGACACCAGATAGATAAGTACACAGACCATTTCACAATTGACTACATCTAATTTCCATCCTTGGTCCCTAGGCAGGTAAATGCACTTAAGGTATTTAGAAATACATTCAGACTTTTAATCTTGATGTGTTCAAATCAAATTTGAAAGTTTCAGGTGAAGTTAAATGTTCTCTTTTCTTTTTATTGTGAGTTTTCATGTTCTTTCTGTTGTTTTGTGCTGCCTTACTGGCCACGTCTCTCTTGGAAAACTAACCTCAGCCGTTACCTGGCCGAGGCTTTACACCCTGGCGTTGCTGCTTCTTTGTTTTTTTCGGCCTGTCACACAATACATGCTGGGATTAATTCCAGCCCCACATCACTCTGCTGCAGTGTAAAAAGAAAATCAATGAATGAATAAATCATGTTTGCAGCAGTGGACGAGGGAGACGGCAGGCTGGCTGGCGGAAGTAGTTTAAAACTTTGACCTAATGAGAAACGCTGCAGTTTGGTAAATGAAGAACCAGACGAGACAAATAAGAGAGGTGCCAGACCAGCCCTCGCATGGCACATCCGTCATCCCCTTGTTAGCATCTTGGCATGTGTGCACACACACACATACTCAGGCCAGACAGCTTGCTGGGCCAGATGGCCTCTTGGTGAGGAGCAGCAAGAAGCTCCGCAGAGGGGTTGGGTTGATTTGTGAACCACAACGTCCACACGTCCCTCCTCCTGATTGCACACAGCACGTGTATGGAAGAGGGGCGGACGGGGAAATGACGGCTCCGGCTGTGTGGGGGTGTAGGACTTATTGTGGAGATGAGGAGAAAAGATTATGATGCTGGGGCAAATTTAATTTAAGATGTTAGCGGGACTAAATGAATGTAAGAATTTTACAGTGTTCCTGCATGATTACTGATCATTTATTAAGCTTCAGCTGTTTGAATTTAATTTTTTTATTTTCTTTTTCAGTTTTTTGACTGGCTGCTGCTAATCCTTTGAATGTGGTCGCAGAACCTCGGTTGACCTTCGTGAAACAAAATGACAATCACATGTAGAGACCCTGACCTTTTACACCAATACTGCTGTTATTTATGATTTCAAGCATAAATGGGGGTTGCCCTCTTCTAATCCTCTTCTGGATCTCTTTCTAAGTGTGTGTGTGTGTGTGTGTGTGTGTGTGTGTGTGTGTGTGTGTGTGTGTGTTTGACTACATTCATGAGACCACCTTCAGAAAAGGGAAGCAGGTGGGTAATATGGGTGTGACATTAGAGGAGTAGATTCATCACAGCTTGGCAGGAGTGTTATCAGTGTGTGCCTCCTTTGTCTTGTCTTTTCTTATTTGCCAATGACGACTGAACACACACACACACACACACACACACACACACACAAACACACAAAGACTAAACCTCTTCCTAAGTTGTGTTGAATTTATTTGGAGTGTTTTGTAACTTAACGGTCTCAAAGTGCTTCACTGAGCATTGATTGCAGAGTTATTGTTCTTCTCATACATATATCCTCATTTGGAATAGTTTGCAAAGCTTATATTCAGCTTGCAAAATATCAGAAATGAAATAAATATAATTGTTTTATCTTAACTAAAGTCTGGCCAAAAATGATGCATGGCAACAAACCAGCAACATTTTTAATGATGCACAAATTTTTCTTTTTTCTTTTTATATTCTTTAAATACACTCATTTTAATTAACATTTAACATTTAAAAAAATTGTTTTTAGTAATCTGCGCATGAGTTAGTAAGTTTTAGTCATGTACCACATGACAAAGGCTTTTATGCGGGTCTCTGGAGTGTCACAAAGCCTGATAATCATACTGCGGCCCCCACAATAATCAATACAAGGCTGTGGTGTCATATGTGTGCAGGAGCTGGCTGGGATGTTGTGGTGTAGGTAATTTAAGGTTGAAGGTATGAACCATGTTCGGAGCATTGCCTAATTCCCCACCCCGAGATGCTTTTTAAACCACATTTTTATTGTTTAGTAACTCAGTGTAAATGTTTGACTGGATTTTAAGTCAGAAAGCAGCTAAATTTGTACAATATCTACAAATTTGTACTTTCTTTGAAAATATGTTTCTATGAGAATTCTGTGCCATTGCAATTCAGGTCTCTAATGAAGAAGAGGAGCAGCAGGGGTAAAAACTATTAATTAACCCATATTTATGGGTTGCACACTGTAACTACTGGTCATCAATATTTTATTTGGGCTAGCAGCTGCAGGGCCCAGATATGAGGGGTTTATTACCCGCTTGCTGGAGGGGTGATCCTCAGCTTTCAAGAGAAATATAAAGTTTTAAAGAAGCATTTTTAGGTGATAAGTTAAGAATATTATGCTTCTTTTTTTCTAATCAAACCAATAACTTTAGATTAGGTATTAAGCAATTTAAACTAGTTTAAATTAATGTTTGAAATTTTTAAGACCAATGATTCGGTCTTTTAGGCTCACAGAGCTGCTGTATAGCAAATATATGCTGTATATAGGCCTCGTCCAACAAGTCCTCCAATCAAACTGTCCAAATTGGCTGTTTGCTCATTTATTGCGACCCAAAAGGATACCATCTAAACTACAATGGCCAAATGAAAATATGACTATACGTATTATTACTATCCTAGTATTTATACTGTTTAAGAATATAGCTAAATAAAAGGGTAATTAGCAACTCTGCCGCCAGAAAAATACAAATAAGAAAAACCTCAATTTTAAAATTCCAGTAAAATTTCTCAACATTAAATTTAAAACCTTTACTTATATGTGATCTTTTGTTTTATTTTGTCTTTTTAATGTTTGAGGAAGATGTTAGCATCTAAAATGGTCCTTGAAAAAACTTTAAATACAATCGATAATCAATCGGTAAAAATACATAAAAAGATTACAGAAGATATGAATTAAATATTTTGGTAAAATCATGATAAAATTGAGAATTTATTAACAGTCTTTTTGTTCAGGTTTGCAGGTTCACACATACACTTGGAAAACCTGCAAACTCCACACAGAAAGTGTTTGAACCCGTCCCTACTGAAGCTCGAACCAGTGACCTTCTTGCTGCGAGGCAGCAGTGCAAATCACCGCAGCAGTCTTTCTATCTGAAACAAAATTATGTCCTTTTAAAAAACTGAAATTTTATGTGTTTTCACAGTTACAGTTTTTTCATGTAAATTTGCAGCCGATTACTGTAATCATTTTGGTATATCCTTATATTTAAAAAACATGCAGGAAAAACTATGAAAGAATACAAAAAAAAATTAGCTGTACATTTTTTATAGTGTAGAAGCAAATATGATCATTTTTAATGCCTCTTTTCCTTGTTTCTCCAGTTTTGTGCTTTCACTTACTTTAAAGCAATTTGTGCAGCATTTGATTTGAATGAAAAGTGACTTTCAAGTAAAGTCTGATTGATTTATTGATTCATATAAGCCTCTAGATGCTCCAGTCCTATGAGTCAATGAATGGGTGAATGACTTCACTGGATGTGAGTGGCTGCAATGGTTTGCAAGAGTGGCTGCCCCTCGTTTTGTTCAAAGGTCATTCTTTCAGAGAACCTGCAAATATTCCTTGGAGTATAGGGCTGTACAAGATTAAATACAGGTCAACATAATTTCTCAGACTTTGCAAAAGCTGTTAATAGAAATAATAGAAACTACAATCAGTGCATCATCAACAATTATTGTATTGAATTTGTGAAAATAGCAACATGTGGGTGAGTTTGCTTGGATTTCAATGCAGAGACCTTTTTTTGTATATATTAAACCAGAGGGTTCACATTGCTTGTGTTTTTATGATAGATTTTTTTTAATTTTTTTTATTTTAATGTAAGGAGAAATATGTTAACATGCATCTGTACATTGGCGGGATCATGTGCCATTTCACTGGTAATTCCTGGTCATTTTAAAAAAAATTTTTATTTTACATGTGTCCAGGTCCTCTGGATCCAGTTTCCTATCAGTTCCCAGAGTCAGAACCAGACATGGAGAAGCTACATTCAGCTTCTATGCTCCACATGTCTGGAACAAACTCCCAGAAAGCTTCAGATGAGCTGAAACGCTCAGTTAATTTAAATCCAGGTTAAAGACCCACCTGTTCTCTGCTGCATTTCAATAGTTTTTATTTAGAGTACACATTGTGTTTTTTTAAGCTTGAATCTTAACTTTGTTTCCTGCATTTTATCTACTTTATTTGAGCTTTTTCTTTCTGTTTTTATTTAATTAATTTAATTTCTTTTAATCTTTTTTTTTTTTTGTATTGCTTTCTGCACCCTGTGGAAATGTTTCATGTAAAGCACTTTGAATTGTCTTGTACGTGAAATGTGCTATACAAATAAATTTGCCTTGTCTTGCCTTTCAGCCTTAAACAGCTGGAAAAATGACAGCTTCCTCAGATTTTTATTCAGATCCAGAAAGATGATGGAGATTATACAGTTAATCCTTTTTTTATTCAGATATTGCCGTGTATGATTCTACAGAACCAGTTCCTGGTAAAAGTGTTATAGGCCAGGATCAGGAGTAATCTGAGCATCCATGAAGAATAGTCTGATTACATAAGCAGCAACATAAACGAGCCTCAGTGCATCACTGGTTATACTGGTTTGCCTTCAGAAGGAAGGCGGGATTATATTTTATATTAAATGATAACGTTTTTAGTGGATTTTAATCAAGGTTTCAACTTTTACTTTACTAATTAAAGGATGAAAGAACTGTTGGATCTGGGACATGATTGTGTGACAAAGATAAGTTTAACTTTCCGCCCATTAATTCTCTTCACGGTACACTAAAATGAGAAACGTGACCTGAAAAGTCCTCCTCCCTTTGATGTTTTTTAAATCTAATGGGCCTCCCTTCGCTGTGTCCCTGCAGTGCCAGCTTTCCCAAGCTCTGAACGGCGTCTCAGACAAAGCTAAAGATGCAAAAGAGTTTCTGGTCCAACTCAGGAACATGCTTCAGCAGATACAGGTAATAACACACTGGCACAATCACACATTCATCAATTTTTATTTGGTCATAGCTCAACATCAGAGGATACCACGACAGCTTGATTAGCATCAGAATTTTACGACATCGCCACTGGTTAATCTTTCATGTACCGAAACATTTTTCCATGCAAGAAGGAAACAATTTCTCCCCCAACATTACCTTCAGTAACCTAGAAAAAAGAAATTATGACAACAATGTACAAAACTCGAGATGCTGTGTTGTAGTTTGTGGCAGTGAAGCCTCAAAATCAAATCACAATATCTTAAGAATTAGCATTATACTGTCATCTAGTAAAATAAAGCATTTTCTGTATGAACTGTAATTGCTCAGATCAGACTTTAAACCGATTGCATGAAGCCCTCTTTTCCCACTGTTTGGATTGTGGCAACTGCAACCTTTGCTCAAACTTATACGACCTGTTGTGACATCTCAAAAGGCAGCGTCTCTACAGGCAGTACAAGCAAAATTTACCCCATATCAGTGTTTCACAATGAAGTAAACCAAGTCACAAGCTGGCATCCATGCTGTTTAGCTGCGGTCAAGCTGTGGAAGCAACAAGTTCAGGAAGAAGACTGAGATTCCTCCTGGGGGATTCCAAGACATTCCCAGACCACAAGGGATAAAAAATTCCTCCAGAGTCCTGAGTCTGCCCCCAGCAGGATGCACATGTAAAACCTCCAAGGGGTGGCGACCATGATTATCTATCCCCTCCTAACCTTATAAACCATGACCCAAAGAGTTATCTGCAGAAAATTCTAATTTTTTTCTAAATCGGAAGATCTCGTTTTGTCCTTTGAACAAAGGTAAATGACAAATATAATTTATATATATGCAAGATTTGTTACTGTGTCATGTCAGAATTATTGGAGTGCAACAGGTATCCACCAGGGAGCAGAAAACAACAGGGTTTGGAGCAAAGTTTCTACCATAAGGTGATGCAATAGGTCTCAGAAAGTGTATCAACCTGAACCATCTCCGTTAACTCAATACGAAGTAGCAACGACTTCTTTCTAAGCTCTTTCTTCACCTGAGGCTGAGCCTGACCACCTTCAAAGGACGCAAATTTCAGCCGCTTGTATCCATGATTTTATTCTTTCAGTCACAATCCAATTCTTGTGAGGTGAGGGGTTAAACGTGGATAAATGAATGAGCCAAAATGTTCGCCTTTCATACCTGTGCAGTAATATAAGGATTTTCCTGTCCAACCCAATTTCTTTAATAAGCATTTTTAAAAATAAAATAGATGGCCAAAATGCTGTACAGAAGAATTAATATATAAAACAAATGTCACAGTAATCATACAAATACACAACAAGAGCAACTACAACAGAGAAACAGGAAAAGACCGAACATCTCATCATGCATTAAATGCCAATGAGAAAACAGCCAAGACCCAATCCAGTCTAAGTTTCAGTCTATGTTTTGGATCCTATAAAAGCAAACGATAAGCAGACCTGATAGACAGTCACAGCATGTATAGTTGAAACTGCTCAGTGAGGAAGGATGGGGGGAACATCAAGAAATTTATAGACAAGCATTTAAAATTGATCCTGAAACACACAGTGAGCCACTGGAGGGAGGCCAGGATCAGGGTGGATTGCTGACGCTTATGTGCGCCAGTTGATGAGCAAACGGCGGCCTTTTGGATGAACTGTAAATGTTGGTATGATCGGTACCTCCTGAACCATCTAGGAATGAGTAAAGTAATGTCGGATGACGTACTGTACAAAACTAGAAGCTAAAGAAAGTGAACCTGAGCAGTTTTTGTAAATGTATTAATAGAGTTGTTACGGAGGTTACACCGTAACACCTCATGGTGGTAATGGACACCTCTATCAATGGTCAGAGTCAGCAGAATGAAGGGATAGCCTCCAGGTTCACTTTAAATACACCATGAGGATCCAGAAAGAAGGGAAGCCCAACATAGTTTATCTTAGGAAGAGTGAATACTTTACTACAAAATCTCCTTAATCTCCATGGAAACTAGCAGGACCTTCCTGCTTCTTTTGAAACAAAAGCAGAGTCATAGGAGAACACGATAGCAGAGATTTTTAGAGCTGGAATTAAACCTTTAACGACAAGACAGCAAAAGTAAGACATGATTAATGAATATTTATGCTAGCTCCCAGAGTTGTCGTGTTTTTATGGTTTTTGCTTTAAGTGGAGAAATTAGCAGAAGCACTAAAGTGGACAGAGATGTTCTTATGTGTAAAGATAAACAAGACAGCTGTATGTTTTTACTCTGCAAATATAAACCACTAACTTAATCACAACCCAGCGAGCCCCAAACAAAGCTAAATTTTTATTTACTTTTTTATTACTTTTTTATGGCTTCAGAAATCCAAATACAGCCTGACAGCAAGAAGGTTACTGGTTTGAGCCTCAGCATGGGGGAGGTTCAAACAGTGGCCTTTCTGTGTGGAATTTACACGTTCTTCCGGTGCATGTGTGGGTTCTCTGTGGAAAATCCGACTTCCTCCCACCGTGCAGAGATATGCATGTTAAGTTAATCACTCTAAATTCTCCTTAGGAGGGACTGGAGATCTATCCAGGTGTACCCTGCCTCTCACCTGCTAATCGCTGGGATAGGCTCCTTTCCTGCAACCCTTAATTGAAATAAGCAGTATAGATAATGAATGGATAACATTTTAAAAGTGCTGATTTTGCATTATTAATGATGAGAACAAAGCATGATGGCATTTTTCCAGTTCACTCTAAAAGGAATCATCATTTGAATAAGTCAATATCTAAATCATAGAAACTCTATAAGATATAAGAAATTAAAGTTAAATAAAATGTGTCATAGAGTGGAATTAAGGACGGAAAAGCCTCAGTCACCACGAGTGCTCTTCTGTCAGCTGTGGATCTACATCTGATCTGCTCCCACCAAAAATCTAGGCATGTGCTCAGAAGCCACAAGGACCTTGTGTTCCTGTCAAACTCCCACAAGCAGAAGTAGCGTGAAGTTGTTCTGGTTCTCCAAAATCTGTGACAGCAGTGTGACTGAGCTGACACAATGATGGCTTATTTGGCTTAACTTATTTGTTTTTTAAAAATTTGTTCCCTTACAAATGGGTGTTTTCTTCATCGTAGTAAAATTAAAGAAAATCCTCTTTTATGTTGTCATTCTTTTGCCAGAGTGCAGAAATAGATGAATGAAACTACCCCAAAGATGCAGCTTTTGTTTTGTTGCTTTCCAAGGACTCAGGATTTCTACTTTTACTTGTTTTTTTGTTGACATCAAAGATCGTGTCTGGGTAGAGCCCTGACAGGTCACGATTAGGCTGATGTTTGATCAGCGTGCAGATCTTTACACAAAGTACTCAACATCAAGTTTTTCATCCTTTCAGGAACCTGCTGGTAACAGATGATAAGCTCCAAATAAATCAGTGTCTGAGAAAGATTTGGACTCCATAGCAGCCAAGACATAAATCCACTAAATAAACACACTAGAAAACAAACACTATATTCTAAAAGTGTGCAGATGATCTCTCTTTGCAGCATCAACCAGTCACACAGACGAAAGACACACATTCACACTGATATATCTAAATGGCACATGCAGAAATTAAGAGTCTTAGAACAAAAAGAAAAGTTGTGGTGTAAGGGGTATAGATCTCCAGCTCTGAGTGAAGAAAACTTGATTGGAAATCACTGCAATCCCAAGACCACCAACACTGTGCCATCTTGGCCGCTCTCATATTAACGGCAAAGCCACACTGTGACAAGGATCTGATGATAAAAAATCATGGACTGTAAGTCCAGTTGCATGAAAAAAAAACAGAAAACAAACAGAAAGCTGCTCACCGTCAGCGAGTGTTGCTTAATCAGAGCTCAAACCCACAACTGTAACTGACAGGATGGTATTTTCACGTGTTGCATCTTGGGGGGAAATAGTGGGGAACATGGCAGCTGTGCAAACAGGCAGCATAGATGATGAATGATTTGCTCATGTGTGCAGTCTGCTGAAATAATTAACACTCTATATTCATTTTTTTTTGCGGTTGAGGAGAAAATAGAGCAAAATGTGGTTAATGAATTAACATATCAGAAACAAACAAAAAGCTGCTCTGTGTTGTGAATGAAGAAAAATAGACCAACAGACCTATTTTGGTCTCACGTTCAAGGTTTCTTTTTGACCTCGACCCCGATGGTAACTGAAAGTAAAAACAACAAATGAACAAAACAAAGAGGGACAAGAAAAGTTGAGATTGGGTAAAAGATGAGAGATGAAGGATGAGTAAGGGAGAAAGAAGGATGCATGGATCAATAAGTCAAGTTTCAAGTCAAGTTTATTTGTATAGCCCTATATCACAACAAAGTTGTCTCAGAGGACTTTACAGAA
>JBAMHW010000025.1:23260518-23278671 GCA_037177495.1 Rhadinocentrus ornatus
CTTCTTAGTGACGGCTTTGATGTGGCTGCTGAAAGTCAGATCTGAGTCTATCAACACTCCAAGGTTACGAACTTGGTTGGTGATTTTAAGAGCATTTTAAGAGAATTTTATTTGCTCCAGACACTGACACAGTAAGTCTATTGGACTCTAGTCGTCTGGTGACAAGACACATAAAGTTGTATATCATCTGCGTAACTTTGATAATTAATGCTAAAGTTCTGTAATATTTGACCCCAAGGGAGCATATACAAGTTGAACAGAAAAGGTCCAAGGACTGGCCCCTGGGGGACTCCACAAGTCATGGCCACTCGCTCGGATTCATAGTTGCCGATCGTAACAAAACAACTCTGACCTTCTAAAAAGGACCTTAACCAGTTAAGGTCATCCTACCGTTTATTCTATTACGGTTCACGGGGTAAGCTGGAGCCTATCCCAGCATTGTATCAGGTGAGAGGCAGGGTACACCCTGGACAGATCACCAATCCATCAAAGGGCCAACATAGATAGGGACAAACAACCATTCACGCACACACTTATTCCTAGGGAGAATTTAGAGTCACCAATTAACTTAATATGCATGTATTTGGATGGTGGGAGGAAGCCGGAGAACCCGAAGAGATCCCACGCATACACGGGGAGAACATGCAAACTCCACACAGATAACACTCGAACCAGCGACCTTCTTGCTGTGAGGCTGTGGTGCTAACCACCACACCACACCTGATACTTCACCAGTATCAGTATTCAATCTAATTTCATTTAACACTTCAACCAGAGCTTGTTTCAGTGCTCTGATTGGATTGGAGGCCGGACTGAAATTTATCAAGATATCCACTTTCTTTTAAATTTAAGTCATTAAGCTGATAAAATACATCTTTCTCAATAATCTTGGATATAAAAAGAGGCTAGAAACAGGTCTATAGTTGTTCATTAAAGTATATAGTTGGCGTCTAGAGTCCTTTTCTTTAAGAGTGGCTTAATGGCAGTTATCTTTAGTGACTTGGAAGAAATGCCTGATGCCAGTGAGCTGTTAACTATAAGTAGGAGATCACTTTCTACTGTGGTAAAAACTGCATGGTATCATGTCCAGAGTGCATGTTGTTGATTTCAGATGCCAAACTAATTCTTGTAGGATTTGTAAATCAATCACATTAAATTGTGACATAACATCAGAGTTTTAGACAGACTAGTTTTCCTGTTTGACCGCATGGCATTAATATTTTGTCTAATTTAAAAATGGAGACTTATTACTAACTTCCCTAGCCAACTAGTCTGTATGATATCAGAAATTAACTTATATATTTGTGATTAACTTATTTACTATAATTGGAGTAAGTACATTCAAACCCTGTTTTGCCTCCATAATAAAGATGCTAACTGAAAACATGAGCCAGTGTTGTCCTATATGGTCAGCATTTTACCAGATTCTCCTCTTTGTTTGTCCTCATGTCCACATTTATTCAAATTTAGTTGTGTTGCTCCTTGAAATTATTCTTCCTGCCTTTACATTCCTACTCTGCCCTCTACATGTTTTCCCTTAAATTTTGTTTGAGTTTAATAAAAACTGTATTATGCCTTCCTGCACATTTTTTTTTTTCTCTTCAACATTATTTGCTCTATCTTTGTGGCGAGGGACTCACCCCAAACTGCAGGATTAGTGTCCGCTGATCCAAATTCCAAATTGCACCTCCACCCTCTTAAACAGTTTCTTTTCTTTTTTGTGTTTCTGGAGGCCTTTTCCACTGTTTATGTGACCTCCTTCTGTCACAGAGCCTAGCAGCTTATTCCCCTTTAAACTGTGTTACTTATTCTTGTTTGTGGAGCTTCATTTAACACCATCTTCAGTGGTCAGCATATGACTGTCAGGCAGCTTGTATCAAATGATAGCAGGTTGTGGAGATGCTGTAATACACTTATGTCAAAGTCACAAAACGTTTGGTAAGAATTTCATGGCAGAACATACAATAGTTAGGTTTAGATATAAATAAAGTCATGGTTACAGTTAGAAAAATATGATTGGTGCCAGCATATTAAATATTTATCCATCTGTTTTACAGTGTTCAGTGGACGACTAAAAGCAACAGCCAACAGATACTTTGCTATACTGTAGTACAACATTTTGGACGTGTACAGTAGATGAACATGACATTAAACTGGTTTTTGGGTACAAACTTCGGGCTACTGAGGAAATAAATACTTCCACTTTAAGCCACAATTTTATGACTTCTGTTTTGAGATTGAAAACTATAAAATATATAACTTCCTACTTCCAGTACTAACTTGTCTGGTCTTTGTCTTCCTTCAACAGGTGGTGCGTGATCAAATTACCCACTGCACCATGAAGCTACGCCAGACCACCGGCATGATGGAGTACTGTCTAGAGGTCCTTAAAGAGAATGACCCCAGTGGTTTCCTGCAGGTATCTGACCTCCCATGTCTTTGTGCATGAAACTGAATAGCACGTTTCTTAAAGAAGGCTTCCGCATGAGATTAAACAGAAGAAATATAATGAAAGGATGCTTTGAAGTTGCATGGCAGACAGAGGCAGGATACATTTCTCATCATTAGAATGATTTCTAGAAATTTGTGACTAAAACCATTAAAGATAAACATTTAAGTCCGAACTTTGATTGTGAACAAGCTGGAAACTGTGTAGGGGGTCTTTACATTCTAAGTAAATCAACTTAGATGATTTATTTCAGTGATTTCCACAAAAAAAAAAGGCTACAAGGCTCAGCAAGCTTTGCAGGAAGCATCTCATGCGTGCACAGCTACAAACAGCACAGTCAGAGGTGATCAGCCCTAAAATCAACAACATGAACACACTAGCCTGCCTGATTTCATGCTCCTTACACAACACAGAACACAGCAGGCAACTGATTAGTTCAACTAATGCTGCAACTGATCTGTTTCTTATTGTTATCTGCAGGTTTACATGATCAGCTGTTGATCTCTAGTTACTGATCTTTTTTGTCAAACTGATCAATTGTCCATTATGCTTCACCAACCGCACATTTTTGTCTGAAGAAATCTGATTTCTTTCCTCCGGTTCAAAGGATTTCTTTTTTCAGAGAAGGAATGCATGAGGGAAATGGAATAAGGTGAAAGCCGGAGAAGAAATGAAGATCAAGGCCGCTTTTGAGGAAAACACACCCACAAACACACTCTCATCCGCTTCCATCTTTTCTGAATATTTCATAATGTATTGATTATATTTCTTTATTGTTGGGAATGTCTAAACTCTAAAAGGATGCTCTTAAAGAATAAAAGCTGGGTTGAGTGACAGTAAGCTCAGGAGCATTTTAAAATTCACAGCAGTTTGAGCTAATCTGATGTAAAAAATGATGTTAAATGAAGCGATCTGCTTTGAAGGCTTAAGGATAAAGTTCCAAATCCTGGACTCAAGCTGAGCCTTGGAAAACCTGGCAGCCACATTCTTTGCATTTGAATGTAGTTAAATGTACTGCATTCATTGAGCTTTTCTTTCCTGAGGCTATGAAGCTCTTACCAGCCGACAGGAGGTCTGATTCTTATCCTTTAATGTTTCAATTGCAACGTTCACTCATCAGACATAAAGTAATGAAGCCAAGTCACTATTAAGGATTCTAGCACAGTAAGGCTCCTCTGTATGCAGGCAGGTTATCGGGTACCTCCAAGTATATTCAAAGGTATCTCATGACTGTGCTTTCATCTCCCTTGTGTCTGCTTGCTTTAACTTGCCTGTGGATAGATCTCAGATGCCCTGATCAAGCGAGTGACGTCATCTCAGGATCAGTGGGTGAAAGGGGCTCTGGAGCCAAAGGTCCGCCCTGACTTTGAACTCACCGTCAACACAGACTCACTTCTCCAGACCATCCTGCAGCTGGATTTCAGCCAAGGCAAAGGTGAGCATGCACTTTCATTTCCAAACTTTTTTTTACTCACGATCTCAGTCAAAATTGAGCTTTTCTGCAATAAAGATATTCAAGTAAATGGTCGAAATGTTCCTCTTCTCTCAGGAGAGCTCTCAGCGATTATATTCATGACACAAAAACTGAAGTTCGTGATAAAATAGTTAGAATACACCTTCAAATACACTCATGTAAAAAATAAGTTAGTCAAAATGCAGAAACAGTATTTAGTAGAATTCACTCAACAGGAATTAAATTAACTGAGCACCTCTATTAAAACAGATTTATATTGACGTTTGCTACTTAGCAGCATTCAGGTGTGTATTAACACAACGTCAAGGAGGACATCAGCAATGATCTTAGAGAAGCAAATGTTCCAACCCATTAATCAGTTTCAAACTGTTTGAAGCCTATCATTCTACAATGAAAACAGCTGCAAATGTTCCCAAGAGTAGAAATCCAGTCAAGTGCTCAGTTCAATGCTCAGAGAAAAAAAAAAAACAAGCACTAAAACTCAGACGCTTCAGTAAGTTCATGACAGTCCAATCAAAAAAAAGACTGAACAAGTATGGCTTGTTTGGAGGTGTTGCAGGAAGAAACCTCTTCTCTTGACAGTACAGCTTTGTTTGATCAAAATAATTCTTACAACTATATTTGTAACATGCAAAATGAACCTAGTCATGCTAGTATGGCTAAAGTTTGCAAAGCTGCATTTTAACAAACCACAAGACTTCTGCAACAAGGTCCTTTGGACAGACCAGACCAAAGTGGAGATGTTTGGTCCAAATGCACCGCAGCATATCAGCACAATCACCTCCTCTCAACTGTCAGGCACGGTGGTGGAAGGATGATGATCTGGGCTTGTTCTGCTGCTACAGGATTTTGACAGCTTACAGTCATTGAGTGGACCGTGAACTTTGATGGATTTCATAGTGTTCTAAAATGTGAGGCCATCTGCCTGACAGCTAAATCTTGAGAATATGATCCCAAACACAGCAGCAAGTCTACAACACAATGTTGACATGGTCCAGCCAAAGTCAAGACTTCAACTTCAGACCTCAGACAGCTATGCAGAAAAAATGCTGCAAACCTCAATGAACTTATGCAACATAAGAAAAGTGGGCCAAAACTCTTCCACAACCATTTGTGAAACCTGAAAACATCAACATAAAAAGATTTCCTAAAATTTTTGGTCTTGAGGGGTTTCACAGTTTCTCCATTTTGTCTTTGTTTTTCTTTATTACTGACATGTGTGATGTGTTGTTGTTCATCTCAGGTTGTATTTACCTCACATTAAGATCTGTAAGAAGCAGGTAATTCCTGATAAGTCAAGTCTAAGAACTCAAACAAAGTGTGTTTTCTTTTTCACGTGCTTCACATGATCCATGCTGTCCGATCTATAAATGAGCCAACTTGGCATGCACTCACAAACATGCACAAACATCCCTGATCTCAAGCAGCTGCAACTCCTTGGTGAAGCATTTAGCATATATATCTCATCCCGTTTCTTTGCAGCACACACTTCCAATTTACTGTTGCTACCCAACAACCTGCTGGTGTGCATCAGTAAACACTTTATGTTTATGCAGTCCCAGAGTTACTCAGATGCATCAATGTGTGTTAAATATGTAACGTTTTATTTCTAAGCTACTCCATTGAGGCAATACGTATGTTTTTTTTTTTGTATTTTTATAAGGAAGTGATGCCAATATGGCTCCATCTCTGTTGCTTTCGTTGGGCTTTGATAATGAAAATGACAACTTTGTTTAAGTAATAAATTTATAATTTTGTAAATGCATTCAACAAATCTACATAATCTCTTTAAACCATGGGAAAATTACTGTCAGTGAAGTTGACTTTCCCAACATTGAGGACGCCAGGCCTTTACACACAAACATCTGCAGGTCATGGCTAAGGTTGAGTCACACTTGGACGAGACTATCTCTAATTTGAGCTCTAGTCAGGCTTGTTCAGAAGCAGAGAGGCTTTGATCAGGCTGCCTTTGTTCTTTCTGGCTGAAGACATGAAACTCGTCGGTACGCCTCCCTACCCTCACATCCCACTGATCATTCAGAACAAAGCAATGGAGTTTAAAGATTGACAATCAGAACTCTACTTCTGAGTCGTAGTAGGCGCTCTCATTCACAGGAAGCTCAAGTTAATTCTCCATCACTTTCTGTTTTCTTTGCTTTCTGAACTGGAAAAATTGGTTTTAATCTCCTCCACTGTATTTAAGTAGTGATAACCTTCGTTAAATAATCAAATTTCTTCCTTAATATGATTATAAAGGAAGATATACTGACATAAACTATGACAAAATGCCCTGTGAGTTGACATTTACACATTATATGCATGTTAGAGACCATGCTGCACCATCATCAGAGATTTCTGGTTTGTGCTTACTCTGATTTTCTGGTCATTTTGGTTATAGATTAAAGGCCTCTTCCTACATTTTAGGCACTAAATCTAAACCTCCCCACCAGTTACAGACTTTGCTGCCATTTTTATTTTTTTATTTTTTTTGTGTGTTGTTGTATTAAAACATACAAACCAACATCATATTTCCAGATGTGCAGGAGAAACCGTTATTGAAACAAATGCAGGCAGCAGACAGTGGTGAGGCTGAGATGGAGACAGAGAGCCCCGGAGGTATTTCAGAGACTCTACTTCTCACAATAAACCTCTGTTACCCTTCCTTATATGTATTTCGTCCCTCCTCCCTCATTCCTCAGCCCTGATTGCCATCACGGTCATTCTGATTGGAAAGTCACTGAGTTTTGTTCCACAGCATCTCTGTGGTCTTTTCCCTTTGCATGGTTATTGTTTTCCAGCTCCTCCCCAATAAATGTGCCTCTGCAGAACAGTCTTGTACACTAACACCTGTTTTCTGAAGTATTTCTTTTTATCACCCTAGGTATAGCTTGAAATGCTTCTTAAAATGTCATTTAACTTACTATCTGATACAAAGAGAAGACATGGCAGACATCGGTTTGCCTTGAAAGATAATCCTGCTAACTATGAAAAAGAGATAACAAACCCCTTGAAATGACATCATTAGGACATTTAGCTGATGCTCTTATCTAAAGCAATTTACAAATGCGAAGTAATATTCAAGCTGCAGTCCAGTAAAACACTCTGGTCAATACATTAAGTGCTAAATCAATTCTAATCTATTTTAACGACAGAGTTCAACCAGAGCAGCTGCAACTGAAGTAAGTGCATTCTGGAACATCTGTACGGGTTTTACTGTGCAAGCTGGAAGACCTGTGAAAGGAGCTTTGCAGGAGTTTAGCTGAGGGATAATCGTGGCCTGTTCAATGACCTGGGAGTCATGCTGAGTCAGAATTTTCATACAATGTGAAGTGAGCTTGAATGTGAGAGGGAGGAAATAACCAACCATCAATCACAACAGATTAGAGGCGTTTTACGTTGCTTTTGTGTTGAATGGAATTATCGGCTTGGATGATTGATAGCACTGCCTTTAAGAGGTTTAGTTAAATAGAATATTGTTTGTAATTCCATACATGACAGTACACAGCAATGAAATGGGTTTAGCAGCTCTAACTATTATAAATGCAAAAATCAAAACACTACAAAATTATATTATTAACTAAAGTAGCTAAAACAGGTTAAACACATTTTATTTTATTAGATAACTTTAATATATTTATATTTTTATAAAACAATATGTACATTTATCAAATAAATGTATTCTTTTTATTTAAATATCAAATGTATTGATTTTATTTTCTAAAATTTTATTAACTTCAAATATACAAAATATATTGTATGTTTTATTATATACAATATATTTTTATTTTATAATTTTATCTATATAAACATATTCCATTATTTTATTTTTATCTTATTATTTTTTTATTTATTTAATTAATTTATTCACGTGTTTACTCATTTACATAATCATGACAATTTACAAATGACTTCATCACAGGCATCTGAACCTGAAAAATCCAGTATTTTACGTTATGATCAGAGTAACGTCTAGAAAGATCTAGAAGTTATTTCAAATGTTCTTACATTTCCACATGTGTGTAGTAATCCTGACCACCTCATAATACAAATTAGGTCAGATATAATAGAGATCTAAAAGATAGAACAAGTTATCCCCTTTCTTTATTTTCTCATGTACCCCCTGCAGTGTCTCCTAGTACTCCAACGGGTACATGTGTCCCCATTAAAGAAACACTGATCTAAATAAGTTAGAAAAGTGCACAGTGTAATATTACTGAAACCAGTAGCAGCGATGGGTAGATGTGCAAACAGTAGTGAAGAGGAACTTATTGTGGTGCAGAGGAACTGTATTTAATTTTTTCTCTGAGCTGTGCATTTTTTTCCTGATTCAGAGCAGCTGCAACTCTGGAGAAAAACCTGTTCTTAAGTCTGTTTGTGTGGCTGGAAAGAACTTGAAAGGTTTGCCTGATGGCAGCAGTTTAAAGAAATGGTGGCACGGATGCATGGAGTCCTCACAGATGCTGGTTGCTTCCTTGAAGCAGTGTATAATGTAGATTTCTTCCAGTGCTGGGAGTTAAATCCTGATGATCTTCTGTGTGCTGTACAGTCATTCTGTTGCCTTCAGCGACCTGCAGTAAAGGTGATGTTCCCTCATTTGTGTGGGAGATAAGCTGCGATTTTCATCTGACAGGTGTGGAGTAACATCTGCACAGAAGTGATATGGGAAGCTGTTGTCTGGGTCTACAGAAGGGAAAATGTCACATAATAGAGCCTTGGGGTACCCCGTAGAAAGGCAATGGGAGGTGGACATTCCTTGCCATGAAAATGTAAAAGTCAGTGGGCTACGATTTAAACCAAGACTGTGCCACACCTGAGATTCCCGTTTCAGAGAGCACAGAGCTGTACTTCTTACATACTCCAAGTTTTTTTGTTTATGCATATATTACATGATGTTAAAGTCTACTGTTCTGGCTAAAAGTGGCCTGTATTTAGTAAAATGGCTGTATGAAAGCTAAGTGCAGATTTTAACATTTATTTATTGTAGTGACATGTAGCCTGCCATTAGCTTCCTTTTAATAAGACTTTTTACTCACTGGGAACTGAAGTTTTTTCTCAAAAATCTGTGTTATCTTTGCAGATTTTAGCTGCTTATCAGTCTGTAGCCGTAGTCTGATTCTCCTCTTCATGTTGAAAGCATGCTCTTCATTATTAAGCCACGCTGTTGGAAGTTGTGCAGGTCAGACTTTGTCTACTAAAACACTAACTTTTCTCTCGTTAGAAGATTTCACCTTGCTCTACCTCTGTTTCAGTGGTACCTTCACACCATGTCCACCACTAGTGGTCCACACCATGGACACCAATGCTCCCCCATAGCATCATGTCCTGGATGATCTTTCTCATCTTTGGCACGTGGAACCAGACATTGTGTTTCCTTCCCCCAAAGGAACTGAAATGTGGACTCATCTGACCACAGCACAAGATGAAGTGGTCTTGCAGAGGGCCGAAATACTGCTTCCTTCATGAAAAAAATTTTCGGTTTACATTTATGGATTGTGTTGAGTGAAAGTGGTTTCCCTTGTGGTTATATTGATCACGGTGACAAGATGGTTTCTCCTGCAGGACTGTCTGAGGGTCAAAGGTCATCCAACAGATTAAAAGAGGGACAGATTTCTGTTTTTATTGCATGTTAGAAAATTTCCCAACTTTTCCTGACATAAGGATAGTATAACCTGCCACACTCAATGACTGCTTCACAACTCAACTACGGTGTCTCAGCAAAAAACAAATTGAAGCAGATTTAATTAGTCAGACCAGCACATGCGTGCTCAGTAATTATTTTACCCTGTTTTGTGGTTTGTACGTCTGTTTCACCAACTTTTGAAACAATTTTTTCTCCCAGCACAAGGGTTAGACCGATATACCTTTTGACTGAGTCATATGTCATATGAAGATTTCTGCCTTAATTACTTGTTTTTCCTTAATTATTATCCATTAGACAATCAATCCTTATTTTACACATTAACACAAAGTCACTTGCCTATAATGGTAAACTGATAACTTAAAGCATCTTCCCACATCGTATAGCTGGTTTCAAATATTCAAGTTGGTCCTCAAAGCTTATATCGGTCTAACCCAATGCACCTTGTGCACTACCATCATATTTGTCCTCACATGGCCCAGTTTAAGCCTCATCTGATTCCCAGCTGTTGGCCTCAAAATGAACCTGGATTTCTTTCACCCATAAAGCTTCTTAATTTCACATTAGATTTCTATGAAAGCTGCTGTTTCTCTCTCTTCAGCTTGTTTAAAGGCAGCAAGCAAGATGAGGACACCCATGTTTGTCCCTCCCCTCCCTTTGTTATTATCCAATTTCCATCCATCCCTCATTCTACATTTCTCCTCTATTATCATCTTTCCATTTCTCAGATATAATGTTTCATACATGTGCTTCGTCCCTCAGTGGAATCTGGACCTTTAGTGCCGGCAGCTCCTCTCCTGCAGCTGGAGAAGTGCTGCACCAGGAACAACAGCGTCACCCTGGCCTGGAGGGTAACTGCGCCCTCAGGCAGCCCCATCGAGGGCTACATCCTGGAGCTGGATGACGGCAATGGGGGACAGTACAGGGTTGGTACAAAGTACTAAGATAATAGTAATAAGCATAGGAGTAAGAATTAGTGTCATTTTATATAACTTGTACAAAAAAAGCTATAGTTTTGTCTCAAAAACAGACATACCCCATTAAAATAAAGAAAATTTCTGTGAAGAACTCTTAACAAAAATAAAATGAAAATACAAGAATTAGCTTAAATAAAAAATTTTTTGTAAATAAATTAGTTTTAAAGAAATGACAAATTCAGCTTTTCTAATTATTTTTGTTATAAAATGTAAAAACTAATTGTAAATACCACTAGTAGGCAGTGTGGTAGGCTAAAATTAAGAAAATATTTTTTTTGTTTGTTTTTTTTTTTTTTGTTCTTTTTTTATAATCTGTAAGCAGCTCAATGATTTTTGAGATAGCCCAGCAGAAAAGAAGTTGTGTTTATATAAATGGGTAGAGAAAAGTGCATGAATAAGTCTTAGCAAAAACAAGAGGAATGACCCTATATCGGTAATTTTGTGCATTTGGATTAACCTTTTAAACCCAAGGTCCCTCAGCTGTGGACAGATTATGCCAATCTGTGCCAAACTGGGACAAAACGAGTTGCATGAGCGGTCTGTACTAAAACCTCGGGTTATCCTCCGCTTCACTTTATCAGAGTTGACCTTTGCAAAGATGATTTTTACATATTGTACTATGATCTGTTAGAGGTTTAGAGCTACAGATGCATCATTCCAAAGAGATATGCATATTCATCCTGAAAGTGATGGTTGTTTAGTCAAGCTTGAAGTTTTTTTTATTTGTGCTGTCGTCTCCATTTTTTCTTCACTGGTAATGCATATACTGATACTTACATTTAGAAATCTCAGGGTTCCATTAACTTTGACTCCAAAAGTATTCAAATAGACCTTTTGGTTGCAGAGACACACTCATGATGGAAATGTAATTAATGAACAGATACCTAAAACTTTGGCTCAAGACCCAAAGGGTTAATGCAGTTCTGTTAATGTTACTGAGCTGTATTAAAAGCTTTGGAATCAATGTGAATGTCTTAAATTTGACCTGAGAGCATTGAGTCACAGGTAATTAATCATAAATTCATAAATTGCGTACAGTGATGCAATACTGTTTTAATTTGCCGATTGGTTGGTACATTTATGGAAAATACTCAAGTCCAAGAACAGACCCTTGAGGAAGACCATACAGAATTTTGGCCAAGCTAAAACTGGAATCTCCAGTGGAAACTGAAAAAGATCTGTTGCTCAATTACGACCAGTTGAGGTCAAACCTGTAACGCACCCACAGTTCAATCAAAAGCTGGAGAGAGAACCAGTAGAACAAAGACCGAACAGCAGACAGCCTCTAATATCACCGAATAACCATAATCACAAGTACAATTTCTGATGTTATACAATCTCATCTACCCCGTATTATCAATAATACATGTACCTTTCCTCTTTCACTTAAATATGATGTTTTTGTGTAATTAATCATGTTGTGAGTAAACATGCATGGAAAATGCTTGAGTTCTTGACCCCTTCACTAATGCTTCCATCCATATTTTTATGCATTATGCATGGGGACATAGAATGTAAGTGCTCATGTTCAAATTGCATTTGTGATAATGCTTAAATGTGTTTCCCTTAGGAGGTGTATGTGGGGAAGGAGACGATGTGCACAGTGGATGGGCTTCATTTTAACAGCTCCTATAATGCCAGGGTGAAAGCATACAACTCTGTTGGTGTTGGACCCTACAGCAAGACAGTAGTGCTCAAGACCTCTGATGGTATGTGAGTGAGACGTTGTCGGTTTGTTTACCCTGATTATGTAATTGTTTTTGTTTGTAACTTATGATGTCGGTATATTTGTGCTCTTTTCTGGAGAGGGGAGCAGCATAGATATGGGGGATGAAACGGGATTCGAAGGGAAGAAAAAGAGAGAAGGAGGAAAATAATGGCAAAGAAAGGGGAGGAGAAGGATAAGAAAGGTGTAGATTAGATAGAAAGTTAGCATAGAAAACCTAGAAGTTATCATAAAGAAGTACAAAAGGAGTAAAAAAGAATGAAAAAGAAAGAAATTGCAGAAATAGACACACAAAAGAGAGGATGGCTACAGAAAATGACAAAACACCACCTCCCTAAACACACACTTCCTCTCTGCCAGCTACAAAAACAATATGCATTAGAATCTGCTCTCTAGCTGATAACATTTTATCCTCTCCAGCGCTTTTTTATTTAATTATTTCTTCCTGCATCCTCTCCCTCTTTTCCCTTCCTCTCTTTTTTCTTTCCTAATTGCACAGCAGCTGAACATTGAGAGTAATTATGGGATGTGTCTGTTGTTTATCAAGCTGCTAAACAAGCATTTCTTTTGAAAAACAATTCTACAAATGCATGTTTTCCATATAATTCTGTTGTATGTATGTGTGTGTAAACGTGGCATACATGTTCAGTGATGCAGCATGTGGTTGCATCTGTCCCAAAGCTTAAACGGTTAACACTGTTCAACATATATGTGTGTGTGTGTGTGTGGTTTCCCCCATCGATAAACTCATCAGTTATTTCCCATCACATGCAGCTTTGTAAAAAATTGTCAAACATGCAGAAATCTCTGAAGTAACCAGCTGTGAACTATCTGCTGCACGCTATGAAGATGAGTTTAATGTTGTCGTTAGCAGTGAAAATGTCATGTCACCGTTAGTAAGTGAGGGTCTTGTTCTGTGCATAAATGTGCTAAATTTCATTCAATTATTTTAGGGATTTGTACCATGGTACAATGACTGGTTATATACACTGCCTGGCCAAAAGGCCACACACTCTGTTTGGTTGGACCACCATTAACTTTGATTACTGCACACATTCGCTGTGTCATTGTTTCAAGGAGCTTCTGCAGTTTCACGATTTCCATCCCATGTTTTTTTTTTTACTTTTCACCAAGATCTTGTATTGATGGGAGATTCTGACCACTGCACAGCCTTCTCCAGTGCATTCAAACATTCTCAGTGGGGTTCAGGTCTGGACTTTGTGGTGGACAATCCATGTGTAAAAAAGACGACTCATGAAGCACTGAACCACTCTTTCACAATCTGAGCCCTGGTGGTGTCATCTTGGAACACGGCCGTGCCATCAGGGAAGATGGAATAATCTGCACATTCAGTATATTAATGTAGTCAGCTGACATCATTCTTTGGGCAAATAATGTTGCTGAACCTAGACCTGAACCCAGACCTGACCAACTGCAGCAACCCCAGATCATAGACAACAGTCAACACTAGTCATGATGGGTGCATCACTTCATCATCGTCTCTTCTTACCCTGATGCTCCCATCACTCTGGAACAGGGTACACCAGGACTCATCCGACCACATGACCTTCTCCCATTGCTCCAGAGTCCAATCTTTATGCTCCCTAGCAAACTCAAAAAAAAATTCTGGTTAGCCTCACTAATTAGTGCTTTTTTTTATGGCTACACAGCTGTTCAGTCCTAATCCCTTCAGCTCCTTTAACATTGTTCATGTAGAAATGTTCTTACTTTCACTATTAAACACTTAAAAACTGTTGTTTTTCTTCCATGTGATTTCACCACGTTTAAGGGATCACCATCATTCACGATGTTTTTCCGACCATATTTGGAAGACGATGCTTTCGCACTATCCTTCCAGTTTTTAATAATGCGTTGGACAGTTTTAAACCCAGTTTTAGTGGTTTCTGCATCTCCTTAGATGTTTTCTCTGCTTGAGAACAAACAAACGAGCATCTTTTCTACAACCAATGGATGTGTCTTTCCACATGGTTGTTTAAGATATTGCATCTGTGGGGTTAAATAACATGTTGCAGCTGAAAGATAATCGCCCATGCAGTAATTATCGAATAGGAGGCCCCTACATATTTGCTTCATTAAATCCAGGTGGTGACTGTTAAAATCTATCAAATAACAACTGATTGAGTTAGTTTTAAGTCCCAGCAGGCATATGATGGACAAGTAAATCTGAAAAATTTTGTTTGTTTTTCATTTATTTGTATTCATTTAGTTAATAGAGATTAATAAAGTATTACTGAGTTCATTTTAGTTCTACTAGATATTTAATAATGGGGGTCAGGTTAGTTTTTTACGTGTTGCTTCTGCATTTTGCTTTAGTTTTTCATTAAATAAATGATGGCAGCACATATTATATCATGTGATATTCATCTGAGGCTGTATTTACTCAACTTTAAGACCTCATAAGACTTTTTTATTATAATGTCCTATTCATGAAAGAATAACAAAAATGTAAAGAATTAAAATAAGGTTTGTTTTCTCTTTTCACATGACTGTATCAGCCTTTAGGTTACAATGTTCTTTCCCTGTGATGCCTTTCTATGTAAGACTGACTTAAATCTATGTCTTTAGACTAAGACTGGTCAACTGTTTTTTTTTTCCTGCTTACAGTGGCTTGGTTCACCTTTGACCCCACCTCATCCCACCGAGACATTGTGTTGTCCAATGAAAACCAGACAGTCACCTGTAACAGCTATGATGACCGCGTGGTTCTGGGGACCGCTGCTTTCTCAAAGGTGAGGTGTTTTTCTACTTCAGTCATATCCAGGTCTTTTTGTTTCCGCTCTCAGAGCTTTGTGTCGTATGAAGTAAGTGGATGACATACATCAGAAATAAAACATCTCTTTATCCTCTCTCACCTTAGGGCACTCACTACTGGGAGGTCAGAATCGATCGCTATGACAACCACCCTGATCCTGCGTTTGGCATCGCGAGGATCAACACCATGAAGGACATGATGCTGGGGAAAGACGACAAAGCCTGGGCCATGTATGTGGACAACAACCGTTCCTGGTTCATGCACAACAACTCCCACACCAACAGGTAGGTCTGCACTCTGTTTTTAGAGCATTCGATGGAAGCAACACGCCTCAAAAACTTTGCGTATCACTGTGTAGTATTCCATCTTCTTTTAACTATGGCTGCTGGCCTGTTTGGAGAGAAATATTGTCCCTTCTTTGTAGTGTCCAAATGTTATCTGTTGGTAAAAGCTTTACGTCTTTGGCAGCATTTTGTCATCGGTTAGCTTTATTCTTTTAATTTGATTACTCATATTGTTTTGCTGCCTTTACTAATACATTTTACTGTTACTATCTTGTAGCTGTTCTGTTAATTGGTTTAGATTATCGTAATGTTTTAGACTATTGAAATGGTTGATTGAATTTTAAAACAATTTTTTATTGTGTGTGAAGCACTTTGAGTTGCAGTTGTGCTTAAAAGGTGCAACATAAATAAATTAATGACTTACTTACTCTTCCTGTCAGCTGTTATCATCTGGTTTAGATAAGACAGTCGCTGGGTTGTCTGACATTCAGGTGGATGTAAAGAAACGCCTGTAATCATAAGTCAGTTTTCATCGTAGACCAGTAAATCAGTGTTATCTCTGAAGGCATGCTCTTCCTCCTCTCTGGCATTTGTGATATCCTACACCAGCGTATGCATGGACATGATTTACAGAGAAAGGCACCATCATATGTATGCATCCTTATAGGCCACAGCTAACTGCCTTCAACTCACTAACTTACACATCATCCACAGGATCATTTACAGAAGAAAATTAACTAACTCGCTGCTCCTTCACCAGCCAGTCGGGGAGGGGACTTTCCTCTCTGGAGATGCCCCATCTTTCCTCTGCACTTAAATCACTGCACAGTTTGTGGCATCCCAGAATACTCTACATCTATGTTACATGAAGAGAGAAAGTCTTTCAGTTTACAATGAAAACTGTTTCACCATTATTCATCCTGAAGACCTAGCTGACTGATCAATCACTTAAACATCCATCATTAGTATGTCCAGCTGCAGACGCGTAGAAGCAGAAATTCACATGCCCTCATTAATGATTTGCTCAAATAATAAAAGAATTTAATTAAAAGAAAACAGAGAGAAAATGAAAGGCGTAAAGTAAAGTTAGGATGATTGAGGTGTAATTAGCTTAGCATTAATGGTTAATGGATAATGATTATCCTCTCAAGTGGAAATGAAGGATTTTACTTTATAAATGGATTTTTCTACTAGCTAAACCCAAATTAGTCATTGTTAGGGTTTGATTCCTGCTCTATTAAACATAACAAATCTTTTCCTAATAATGATAAATCTATTCTGTTCATCTGTGTTTGGTACTGTTAACTCAAACAACAGGAGACAGACACTTTATAAGGTGTCAGTTCTCATCCATTCATCATTGTGTCTTCTGCATTAAATCTCCCACATCTGAGAAACACAGACAATAATGACAGATACACAGGATGACAGCGGGACCCACAGGCTCATACAATTCCAACTAACAAGTCCACCAGGGAGCACTGGGAGATGACTGCAGGCTGCAGGAGACATCAAATATGTCTCTGCAGCAGAAAGTAGCCATCAAACATCCCATTAAGCATTCATTTACAATAAAATGCCTGTTCTTCATGAGAGAAGTCGACTCATTACATAAGCATCCAAAACCTCAGATTTTATTTTACTTCACTTCTTACTTTTCATGTCCTTCATCAGTTTATGTCTGAACATGTTATTTATTTCATATTGATTCCTTCATCTCTCATGACCCCCAGAATCCAGTCCCTAGACATCTACCATGTGTTTGTTTTGGTTTCATGTCCACATCTTTGAAGGTGGTTTTAGCTTTCATGAGCTTAAACCATTTTTTTTTAAATTCAGTATTAATATTTAACCATAGACTGAATTTTTAGAGTTCATCAAAACATTGTTTTAATGAGCTTGTAAAACATGAACAATGATTATTTGTTTTTAGAGTCAATTACAAAATTAAACTAGAGAAAACAGTGTTTGTTTCTTAAAGGAGCATGCTGCAACAGCTACTGACATCTAGTGGTACAAATAGAAAAAAGCAACCATCTCAAATGCTGGCATTACACCTGGGCACAAATTCTTTCATTCAAATATAAATAAATCTTTTCAGTGTCAGAGAAACATCCCCACAACACAACCAGGAAACACCAGATAAGAGGTGGACAGATAAAAGAGTGCCCTCATAGATTGGTCCTTGTAGAAACATAGATTAACATAAGTCTTTTCTTTTTAAGTCTGGGTGTTCAGGACACTTGAGGAAGAAATGTGCTTTAGAGCAACAGGTATAAATCTTTTTCTAACTTGTTCTTAGAAGACTAATTCTACTCCATTAAAGGTTTATTGGACTGACTAAAGGAGGATAAATCCTGGAGACCACAAAATTTCCTAAAGTTAGACGAAGACAAAACTGAATTCGTGCTTTTCGGGCCTCTAAACCACTGCGCCACTCGAAGTGTGCAGCATATCTATCCTCTGCAACCCTACAACAGCACATTTTAAACCCCCTAAACCACTTCCAGCATTTTTAAATTGATTTATTTTAATTTCATATTTTTACTATTTAATTTATTTTTATTAACTTGTTTAATGTTTAATTGTAGTTTATTTTGATTTCAGTCTTTTAGTGTTATTTTCCCCCTTTTTTTTTAACTGTATTTGTTTTGCTTCTATATAATTATACATGAATCTAGGCGGGATTTTTTTGATAATGTTGTTTTATATATTTTAATATTTAATCCTGAATAAAGATGGTTAAAGAGGTCGAGAAAGCATGAATCACTGTCTCAAAGTCAAAAGATGAGACGGATGGTTTGACCTTTAAGAGGACTCCGCATTTATATA
>JBAMHW010000025.1:23288105-23310799 GCA_037177495.1 Rhadinocentrus ornatus
ATGTTTTTTAATTGCATTACAGGAAATAAAGAACTTTATCACAATATTCTAATTTTCTGAGACAGTCCTGTATGTGTTTTTGTAAGAATGCTTGTATGACATGTCCCTTTACCTGACACTTACCCACCCATGAATGTGACATATCTTACTGATTTAACTTTAATATACGGTGCTGAGAGAAAGCATGCCATTGCCATTATTAGAGACATTTTTTTAAAAGTAACAGGTAAACAATAATAATTTACTCTAAGAACTATAGTTATGAGTTACACATTAATTTGCATATGACCCTCTTCAGAGTGTTCAGTATATTAACTGAATGGGTACTGATAACATGCAGTTTGCTGGTGTAAAGAGGTTTGCCGTCTGCTAAATAAAAAATAAGATGCTTCTTATATCCTCGTGTTTCTCATTTAGAAATAACACAGAAAGCTGCTTTGATGAAACATTTTGAGAAATCGTGACCTCGCCCAGCCGCACACTGCCAGATCAGCGGTCTCTTTTCATCGTCTCCATAAATCTGTCATGTTTTTCATTCCACAAAATCTAAAAAGATCTAGTTCTGTAAATACATTGTTTACATTTAGGTTGCAGGATGTTGAGAAGTTGTTTGACTTACAGTTTATACGGGGAAACAAAATCTGCATTGGCTTCTGCTTTTCCCATACTATACACGTGTGTTTTCTTTTTGAAAACTTTTTTTCACGAGCTCCACCATGTCCTGTTATGATTCCATCTCCTGCTGATGTAAATGTTTTGTACAAGTACATGTTTTGTAAATGAGAAATGCAATGTAACTGCATTACTTAAAAAAAAAAAAAGCTCCAATGTTTTCTGTTATTTCTAATGAATTAAATGAACTGTGATAGAAAATGTCTGTCAGAGCGTCTTTTTTGTGCATCCATGTCCTGCCACAGAACACATTAGACGTCCATTTCCAGGGTCAGTAAGTTGGATTTTTGGCTCAGCAGTCACCATCAACAACATCCCATCTTTCACCTACAGACCACTGACACGACAGGAAATCTGCGTTTCCTCTTAACAGCAGATTCTGCTAATATTTTTCATCCCATTTCTCAGATGCTTTTACTCACCTTCAATTAGATTTAGATGTTTATATTTTTTAACTAATTAAAAAAATCAATCTGTTAACCTTGTGTTAGATTTCCACTAAACCCACATGCTGTATATGCTTTAAACCGGTGCTCTAACTACTGTCGGCATCCAAATGATTTATTTCAGGGTAATCGTCATTATAAGTCTATAAATTGTTATTTGCTGCATTTCATAAATGGGTCTTATATTCATGTGTCAGGTTTTAAATGCATTGAGATTTTGTTTAACCATCACTCTTGAATATACATTTTAAGTAAATTATGTGACTAGTGATGCGACCTTGTCTGGTAATATAAAGATAATGTAACATTCTGTTGTTATTACTTACCAGACTTATCGTCCATTGTACGCATGCCAATCCTGAGATTGTTTGTCTCCTTGACAAAGATTTCTCACCTATGTGGCTGCTCTAATAATTGGGATGCTAAATAAATCACGTGACGGTCAATATTAGAGTAACGTGTGTAATTTTGTCCAAAGAGTAACTTCCATTTTTAGCTGCTGTTTCCAGGCTAATTGCATATCTGATCCATATGTAATCTCAACCTAGTCCAGTTTGGTAACAGGACTGTGCTGGAAAAAACTTAGAAGTTTCCTTTAAAATTATTCATCGCCATTACCCGAAAAGGAATTTTTGACAAGATATAAAATAAGACATTGATATTATCTGCATCTTTTGTGATTTTCATCCAGAGACTCTTTTTCACCTGTTCTGGACCTGAGAACACACCAAACGTCTGTGGCAAGGTATCTGTCATTTTATTTTGGACAACATCTCTGATAAATTTGGGTTCACGAATTATAAAAATAGCTGGTTGACCATTTATTTTTATGTAACTTTACCTTGTTGTTGGACACATTTTTCATCAATAAATGCAAAGTAATCAAGACCAAACACTCATGTGTCTCTTTAATTAAAGAAGTAAAGCTGTGTATAATTTTTAAAAAGGGCATAAAAACTGTATCTCTATGCTCCAAGTTCAAAGTGTTTTCATAATCTGCACATGCTTGTCAATGTCTGTAATTATTTTGTTTTGTGTAAAACCCCTGGCAATACTAAATATTTGTTCTTAATTCCCAGTTATGTGAATGTTATTTTGTTAATTTTTTTCTGTTGCAAAAGATAATATATAAAATAAAAATACAACATCATGTAACTTAATCAACAACGACCATCAATAAAAAAAAAAAAAAGTTAGCCGCTGTCATCCTCCCTCCAATCCAGCAGGTGGCGCTAATGCTTAATTAAAACCGGATAAAGAACCGAAAGCGCTTGTGTGTTGGCCCAGTTTTAGTTTCCACTGTTGTGATGTTGGAACATTTGTGTGTTTTTGAATTTGGTGCTGTAATTTCCCCAAAATTAGAAATTCTACAATTACTGTATTTATTACATTAATCTGATCTAAACACGGAAGTGAATGGTAGCTGATCGGTAAGTTTTTTACATAATAATTAAGTTAAATAGGCGGACTACTGGAGCTGGTAACTGTTCAGGTGGCAAATGTCCGCGAAGACAGCGACTGTTAATGAGACAACTAGCTAGCTAGTTCTGGGTCGCTTTTTCTCCGTTTTATGTATCTAAATACTGCACGTCAGATTGTTTTAAATACGGTTTGGGAGAATGCAAAGTATGTTTATCTGAAAATAGTCTGGAGTGCTATTACTTTTCAAGGCACTCTGCTTAGCAACCTAGCATTTAGCATAACGGTACGTTGTTCCAGGAGACTCCCAGGCTGTGTTTCAGCTTTGCTCTCAGCTTGACGTGTTGATTGTTATGACAGATGTGACTGATAGCCGACGACCATGAGCAACAGCCATCCTCTGCGTCCATTGGCCTCCGTGTCAGAGATCGACCACATCCACTTGCTGTCGGAGCAGCTGGGAGCGCTGGTGCTCGGTGAGGAGTACAGCGATGTCACCTTTATCGTGGAAGGGAAGCGCTTCCCGGCGCACAGAGTCATCCTAGCAGCTCGCTGTCACTATTTCAGGTACGTTTACATGTGTAAACTCACACATTTCTCTGCAAAAAGCTTGAGCCACACTGAATTTCTTTATATTTTGCCGGTCAAAACAGAAATGGGTCAATCAATGTATTGAAAAATGCGCAGAAATACATGAAAATGCAAAATATGACAAAAGTCAGACCATTTTATACTTAAACAGAGCATGACCACTCTTTATTTATTTATTGAAGTAGTTTTCAGGAATGGTTCTCCGGGCTTCGTGAAGGTCTTTCCTTTCTTTGGATGTTGGCTGCATTTTGGTACATCTCTTTCAAAATGATCCCACACAGCCTGAAAATGGTTGCGATCCGGGCTCTGGGGAAGATTCATCAGTCCATCAGACCTGTTACCACTGATTTTCGGTCCAGTTCTTGTCATTTAGCATGTCTCAGCCTTTTCTTCTTGTCTACTTTCCTTAGTTTTTTGACAGCGACCCTTTCATGGAGACCATTTCTGATGAGGCTTTGGCCATCAGTAAATAGATCAACTGAAGGCCCAGAAGCGTCTCTAAGGCGTCTAAGTTTTAAGCTAATAGCTCTTGAGGAAACAGCAAGTTGATGCAAGATTACATCTTCTGTCAAACTCTGTTTTTATTTTTTATTTGTTTTTGAGATGCATTTAAAGAAATGTGTGCAAATTATTTGTTTTTGTAACAAAAAGACTAAAGATCCTATTAGAAATTGGTTCTTTGCCAAGTTATTAATGTGTAGACCCAACACTGGCTCATCTTTTTAATTAGTCTTTTTTGAGGCTTGAATAATTTTTTGGTCAGTGTTAATTAACTTATAATTCCTCTGAAAATCTTCACCTACAAAAACTAAACTATAAAAAACCTGAAAAAAGGGGGGGAAGTACTTACCATTACATTTTTTTGTGTTCTGACCTCATTAGGGCCTTGCTGTATGGTGGGATGAAAGAGTCCCAACCCCAGGCAGAGGTGTCTTTGGAGGAGACACGGGCTGAAGCTTTCTCCATGCTGTTAAACTACCTATACACAGGCCGTGCCAGCCTAAGTTCTGCCCGGGAAGAGGTGCTACTCGACTTCTTGGGCTTGGCTCACCGCTACGGCCTTCAGCCTCTTGAGGATTCAACCTCTGAATTCCTTCGCACCATCCTACACACCAATAACGTCTGCCTGGTCTTTGATGTTGCAAGTCTCTACTCACTGAGCACGCTCAGTGCAGCCTGCTGCACCTACATGGACAGACATGCACCCGAAGTGTTGAATTCTGATGGTTTTCTCACTCTTTCCAAGGTAAGATGAGTTTTCTGGGACAAGATTAGATGTGTAAGTTAGTTGGTTTATCTAAAACTAGAGGTGCTGAAATGGGTTTGACATTAATCACAAGATTGTGGGTGTACAGAGCAGTAAAGCTTTGAAGTGTGCTTTCAAAGTGTAACAACAATCTTATGGGAATCCTTAAGTAAAGTTAGTAATCATGGAGAATTGAAATCACTGACATGATAGATTGATGTAAAACGATGGTTATGCTCAGTTAACAGGACATTTTCTACTTTTTAAGCACCACTTGAAAGGTCTGAGATTTTCAAAAGCTTTACCTCTCAACAAAAGTAAATTTTTAGTGTGGAATATGTCTTCTGTACTACTAGTTCCAGTTTTCCAGTAATGAAATGTCAGTTTTTGTTTGCTAAATCAAGGAGTATTGGGTAGCTATTCAGCCAAATGGCCTCCAGAAGCTCCTGTTGTACAGCTAGATGACCACTAATCCTTGATCCCAAAGAGAAAAACGGTATTTTACCTTCTAAAATAATCTCTCTACACTTTTTGGGTTCTCTTGCAGTCAAATGCTGCTTGTAGTGACACTTTTGTAGAAAGTGACAGTTGTGCAACAGTCTGTTTGTACACACTTGAGTCCAACATAATAGATGCGTGTGTGTCTGTGATCAAGTATGTGTGTCCAAGGTGTGAGTGTGAAGTTAGTCCGGAGCTCTGTTTTGTGTTATCGCTCTGTCCGAGAGGCGTTAAAGATCTGTATGGCGTCAGGACTCTGGGAGGATCAACCTCCTCTGTCTGTCCATGAAGCAGGACGGTGACAACAGTCTGTTACTGAAGCTGCTCCTCTGCCTGGAGATGGCGCTGTGCAGCTTAAGTTTGTCCAGGCCCACTGCGTCATTCTTGTTGAGGCTGCCCCCCTGGCACACTAAACCGTACAGGAGGGCACTCGCTGCCACGGACTGGTAGCAGCTTCTTGCAGATGTCCAAGGACGCCTACCTTCTGAAGAACGACAGATGGCTGTATTTTCCTGCACAGAGCATCTGTGTTACCAGTCCAGTCCAGTTTATCATCCAGCTACACTCCCAGGTATTTGTAGGTGGTGTAGGTGCCACCTCCACACAGTCCCTTTTGATGATGATCAGCTCTTGGTCTCCTGAAGTCCACCACTATCTCCCTGGTCTTGGTGGTGTTGAGGAGCAGGTGGTTGGAGATACACCATGTGACAAAGTCCTGGATCAGTTCTATGAGCTCATCCTCCTGTCCACTCGTGATACAACTAACAATGGCTGTGTCGTCCGTAGAGCAGAGCTCCGAGTTGTACTGAAAGTCGAATGTGTAAAGAGGTGAACACTGAGGAGCAGTGGCTGGATGGTGTTAAAAGGTGCTGGAGAAGTCCAAAAATATAATCTTCACAGCACCACTGCCTCTGTCCAGGTGAGAGAGAGATGGGTGGAGCAAGAAAATGATGGCATCCTCCATTCCCACCTTCTCCGGTTAAGCAAACTGCAGAGGTGGGTCTTTGGCCTCAGGTGATGGAGCAGCAGCCGTTCCATGGTCTTTATTACATGCAACGTCAGGGCGACCAGACTAAAGTCGTTCAGCTCTCCACGATGTGTTCTCTAGGGACTGAAATGATGCAGGATGTCTTCCACAGCTGGGGAACCCTTCCCTGTCCCAAGCTCAGGTTAAATATGCTCTGAAGGGGGTGTCCCACCTCCCTTGCACAGGCTTTCTGTAGTCGTGGCGATACTCCATCCGAAACCTGCTGGGGGCACAGCCTTCTCAGCTCTCCACAGACTTGAGCTGCTGTGGTCATCATGGATGGTGTTGGGGAGGGAGGGGACGTGTCTTCTGCTGTGCTGGTGCGGGAGTATGAGAGTGGTGGCTGCTGTGTTAAGAGGTGTGAGTGGGTTGATGTGATCAAACCTATTAAAGAAGTGGTTTGCCCTTGCCACATCCTCCTTAATGGGGGCACCTCTTTTGGAGCTGTAACCAGTGATGGGCTTCATCCCCTCCCACACCTCCCTCATCTTGTTCTGCATCCTTTTATTCTATTTTTTTTCTGTACTGCTCCTTCGCCTCCCTGAGCTGGACTCTGAGATCTTCTGTATCTGCTTAATCTCCTGTGTGTCACCATCTTCTTCTGGTTTAGAAGGCCTTTTTTGTCACTGGTTATCCAGGCCTTGTTGTTAGCAAAGCAGCATACAGATCTTACTGGAGCAACGGCATTTATACAGAAGTTAATATAGTCCGTAATGCGGTCAACCATCTCCTCCATGTTCCCGTTGTGTGACCCCTGCAATGCTTCTCAGTACGTCTTTAACTAGTCTTTAAGAACCTTATATAACCTGTGCTATAACCAGGGGTTCAACCGGTCCTTCCCATGTGAAGTCTGCATGTTCTCCCTGCATATTCATGGGTTCTCTCTGGGTTGTCCGGCTTCCTCCCGCCATCTAAAGACATGAATGTTAGATTTGGTGTCTTTATATTCCCCCTGAGTGAATGTGAGCTTGAGTGGTTGTTTGTCTTTCTGTGCTGGCCCTGCAATGGACTGGTGACCTGTCCAGGGTGTCCCTGGCCTCTTACCTAGTAACTACTGGAATAGACTCCAGCCTTCTCCCCCCTACGACCCTGCATTGGAACAACCATTTATGGGAATAAGTGGTTATGGGACGCACTGGGAAAGCTGACCTTGGATGAATGAATAGAGCTACGTGTACTGAAATCAGCAGGGTCTCAGTCTCTGGTGGATGTGGCTTCCCTAAACAGTGTTTTTATATGTATCCAGATCACTTTAACTACACAAACCCTGCACAGTTTTCAGCTCACATAAAAAGTTTTTTTTTCTCTCTCTACTGTTGGTGACACAGTTTGCACGCCCGTCATGATTTCTTATTAAAATGCGGGTGTTTGCAGACCGCTCTGCTGACGGTGGTCAAGCGGGACTCCTTTGCTGCCAGTGAGAAGGAGATCTTCCAGGCCTTGTGTCGCTGGTGCCGGCAGCACGAGGACGGGGCTGACACCCTGGAAGTGATGTCAGCGGTGCGGCTGCCGCTCATGACTCTGACGGAGATGCTGAACGTGGTGCGACCGTCTGGCCTTCTGAGTCCAGACGACCTGCTGGACGCCATCAAGATTCGTTCAGAGAGCCGCAACATGGACCTGAACTACCGGGGAATGCTCAGTCAGTTCTCCTCATTTCTTACCTTTTTTAAGTTTTTATTGTGTATGTTTTGATTTCTACATAAATCTCTTCATCTCTCATGGACTTCAGTACCAGAGGAGAACATCGCCACCATGAAGTATGGCGCTCAGGTGGTGAAAGGAGAGCTGAAGTCTGCACTGCTGGATGGGGACACCCAGAACTACGACCTGGACCATGGCTTCTCTAGACATCCCATTGAAGAGGACGGTCGGGCCGGCATTGAGGTCAAACTGGGCCAGCCATCCATCATCAACCATATCCGCCTGTTGCTATGGGACAGAGACAGCCGGTAAAATGAGTTTCTCATCCTGCTAAATGAAGCTAGCATACCCGGTTAAAGTTTTAACTTATAGCCATTGTAATATAATTAAGGATTGGACTAAATACTTTACTATTTAAGCAGCTGACAGACTGAGCTTATATGTTGTTTATTAGGATCCAACAACTGTTGACAACGTTGTTGGAGGATTTGTCTGAAATGTGAATTTTAAACCAGTTCTGGTATTTTTCTTTAAAAGGGTCCCCATAATTGTTTGGGCTTTTTATTTTAATGTTCTGTTAGTAAAGCTGATGGAAGGGTAGCTTGTGAGCTGACTATAAAATACCATCTTTGATTATTGAAGGTCTTACTCCTACTACATCGAGGTGTCCATGGATGAGCTGGACTGGGTGCGTGTTGTTGACCACTCCAAGCATCTCTGCCGCTCGTGGCAAAATCTTTACTTCACACCTCGTGTTTGCAGGTAAACAAAGCTAACATACATCTCTCAATTCAGTTACACTCAGATGCTCCTTGTCTCAACTTGTGGTGGAAAAAGTTGATTTTTGTTGCTTTAGAACAAATTTAAATAATTTTTCCGAGCAAAAAGGGTTTGTGTGTATTCTCTGTGGCATTATTCCTAAACCTAGAAAGTTATTTGTGTGTTGTGAAGCTACTTTGGATTGCATCTCTCGAGCTTAATTGCAGCTATTCTGGCACTTTTGTGCATCATCCTGATTCTGACTTGATAGTTTTCACTTTGTTAGACTTTTCAAACTGAAAGTGGAGACTGTCCAGGTTGGAAAAGATGTTTTCTTTTGTTTCTTTACATACTAATCTTTCCAGATAAATTATGTCCCTTTAAGGAAAGCAGCTCTATTGGTCTTTGTGCATTGTTTGTTTTGTTACCAGAACATAACTGCAGCGATTAATTGCATTTAAATGGTAAATGGACTTGTACTTATATAGCGCTTTTCCAGTCAGCTTGACCACTCAAAGCGCTTTACACTACTTGTCACATTCACCCATACACACACATTCATACCCCGATAGGCACATCGAGAGGCAATCTAGGGTTTGGTGTCTTGCCCAAGGACACTTCGACATGTAGTCAGGGAAAGCCTGGAACCGATCCACCAACCGGAAGACAACTGCTCTTCTTCCTGAGCTACAGCTGCCCTTTAGACTTACGATGAGCTATGAATCATCCAGACCCTTTTTCAACATGCTGTCCATTTGTTTTCTAAAGTCAGACTAGAATCCCATTATTTGTAGAAATTACTGAAAATAGTGGATAACACTCACTTTTGTAAGATGAGGTTCTGTTTCTTTTTAAGCATCCATCAATTTAAAGTGGTGCATTCTGACTTTTTTACTGATTTTTTTTTTCCTCCAATGATCATATTTTAAATAAACTTGAACTTCTATCAGTATATTCAAATGTTGATGTTGACATGCTTACATGTGCTGCCTCACTTGGGTGGCAAGCTAGCAGGTGAGTTTACCATGTTATTTTTTCATTGTAAAATCCAGATGCATGCAGAACGTTCCTAAGATTATTTGCTGTCATGATAGTCCTCTTAGCATGGCTTTGTTTGCTCCTTTACTTCATTTTTGAAGCACCATAACAAACATAATATACACCCATGGTGCTGAAAATTTACCAGGCAATGCATGCAGTCCAGGCCCACACTGGAGCGCCCTCTGCTGGATCACAAAGCACACTACAACTAAGGGTCTTTAGGGTCTGAGGCACTTCCAGTATGTAATGTTTGAATTCTAACTAGTGCTTTATAGGAGAAGTAATAGGCATTGTGTACATGTTTTTAAATTCGCCTTTAAGTTATTAACTAGATGAGTTTCACAGTGTTCATATCTGTTAAAGGTGCTCCTATAAATAGTGTTCAAAATAAAAAGTGCACAATTTTACAGCTTGTAGGTAACAAAGGCCGCTATTTCTCATATTTTGACCATTTTTTTAAGTTAGAAATTTAAATATGTCTAGAATTTATTATATTAAATCTTTTGACTGTAAAATATCAACAGAATATAAAAGTAATATTTGGGCATTATGCAATGTTCCGATTGGTCTTTTTCTTAAGTCATTTTCATATTTTTAGACTTGGGAAGGGATTTTATTTTGAACATAATTCCAGAAAACTTTCAGAAAGTAATTAAATGGGCATTTTAGTATTTATTATTCCACAGTTTGTACATAATCTCATATAAAATCTTGCATTTTTAAAGGTCTTTTTAAAATTATTTTTATACACACAATGAACAGTTGTTTTAAAATAATATATATTAGGGGGAAAACATTTGTTGGATGTTTATAGTCCCCATTGAAAGGCCAAACAATCTTTTTGGGAAAAATTCTCAGTTAATTGGAATAAAAGGTCTAAGTAGACCTGGTTTCCTGGATGGTGGTGACATGAGCTGATTAAATCTATGGTTTTCTTTTACTTCCTGCTCTCTGAGGTTTGATGTTTCTTTCTTTCTTTCTTTTATTTTTTTTCCTTCTCCTGTTTCAGGTATGTTCGCATCGTGGGAACACACAACACTGTCAACAAAGTCTTCCACCTTGTAGCTTTTGAATGCATGTTCACCAACCGCCCATTTATCCTGGAAAATGGACTTGTTGGTAAGTTCTCACAGAAACAGATGCGGCTCTGAATGCACATGTGTATGGTTTGAAACAGATTACCCATAGACTTATATACATAGATGCCTCGTAGACTGACGCCTATTGGAGCTAATGATCAACGTGCCGCCATTTTGGATGGGTGTCCCATTCGCCTCCAATCAATCAAACTTTCTTTATAAATTAATTGACACTTTAATGAACAAGTTTGAATTATCTGTTCCATGCACACACAGCCAAGGAGCTAAAACCCTTGAAAAAGAACTGCTTTCCACAGCTTCTTGCATGTGCTTGCTGCAATGTGGTGCAGCCTTACTTAAAGAAATACAGAGACCAAAAAGAAAAAAGCGTAACGTGGTGGTTCTCAATTCCGAAATGGGGTTCGGGGATGTGGGACCATCAGCCCACCATTGTTTTGAGCTGAGGCAGGTGGTAGCTCTGGTCAAGGGATGAGGGTGCAGCATCTGTGACAAGGCTTGCACGGCACTCCTCACAGGACAGATTTTTTAGTACATTTCTGACAACAAACCCTGATATGTAGACCAGGGTGTTGTCCACAAGACCACCAAAGAGGACAGGCAGGTAAATGTGGTCACGTATGACTGCAGAAATGTTTGTAAATGGGGAGGGGATCTCCTCCTCTGCCATTAAAGCAGAGTGAATGTCCGCAGCTGATCGGGACACAGTCTCATCTTGTGTTGCCACATTGCCTGACCCTCTTGGTGTTACACCACAACGGACCATCAGACGGCGAAAAATGCCCTGGAACTGGCCTGCAGTGGGATTGTTATTTCAGGCTCCTTTAAAAAAAAATATATAAATATATAATCTCTGGTTAGTTTTGAAGACGCTGCATCATGCTTCAGTGTGTAATGTCTACGTATATATGTCTATGCATATTACCTGGTTGTATTTACACACACACACACACACACCCCTCCCATCTTTAATATTGTTTGGTACTGTAATTTAGGACTCTAAATGTCCTAATTTTAGCACATAAGGAAGTGTATATCACAGCAAAACAAGCCTTTAACTTGCTCCTAATGTCTACAGTGCCCAGTGAGAATGTGGCGACGATTGCATGCTGTGCCAGTGTCATTGAGGGAGTGAGTCGTAGCAGAAATGCTTTGCTCAATGGCGACACACGCAACTACGATTGGGACTCTGGATACACTTGTCATCAACTGGGCTCTGGAGCCATCGTCATCCAAGTCGCCCAGCCCTACTCCATTGAATCCTTAAGGTGGAGTAATAGTTGCGCCACCAAACCAACTTTTATAATTTACACTGCAGTTTTATGAGGTGTTTCTGATTCAGAATTTTCTCTGTTTGCTCAGGCTGCTGCTCTGGGACTGCGATGAGCGATCCTACAGTTATTATGTTGAAGTCTCCACCAACCAGCAGCAGTGGACGAAGGTGGTCGACCGCACCAGGGTGGCATGTCGGTGAGGAGCCCAAATCTGCTCATTCATTTCCCGTTACTGCAGTATGGAGAATAAAGAGGAGGGTTTTTAATTTGGTGATAAAGTAAAATCTTTTGAGAACATTATATCTACAATATTGAAACTGGGTCCACATTAAGTTAATGCATAATGAAGTTTGTGCTGCAGCTGTTTTGTTGAAGTTATTTGTTCAAACCACGAACTTTACATCAGCAGACAGACCTGCTGAATTCTGCAAAGAGACTGATTTATAAAATAACTCGATCCACTAGTTTATTTCCAAGGAGACATCCACGAGGATGCTGAATTAGAGAGATCTCCCTACAGGGCTGCCATTAGCCAGGTTTCCTCTGTTTTTTTTCATTTGCATTTGAAGAGCATGATGGTCTGATTGGTCTCCATAAACCTGCTCCCAGCCCCTGGTTTACACTGTCTTTCATTAGAACACATTAAAATGCTAAAATTTTTATAGTGTTTCAATTCGGTGAAAGAAAACTTAGTTACATGTAGATGCGTTCTGTGCTGGCATGAATCTTTTCTGTCAACAGCATCTCAAACATGCACATTTGGGTGTTTTGGGGAATCTGAAACGAACACAGAAGCATCCTAGAAATGTGCAGAATGAAGGACCGAGCATGTGATGTAGGAACAGTGGTTCTGAGGGATTTGGTGATGTGGCAGCTGTTAAAGATTCTTGACTTTGAGAGGCACCTGTTTTTTGCTCTGGGCTGCTCAAGCACTGGTTTTTTAGGGCTGAACTGCATTGCTGGTTGAAGGCCCGAGAACTGGTTCCAAGTAAGGTTTTTGAAAAGTGGAAAAACCTCAAAAAGGATCTTGTTGAAGTGGCTCAGGCACCTGGTTAGAATACCTGCCAGGTGAGGTATTTCAGGGCTGTATTACTGAGAAAAGACCCAGGAACCGATTTGGGACAAGCTGAAGAGATTATACATCTTGGCTGGCATGCAAGCGCTGCTCATAGTCCTGCTTCTGAAGGTGGTTTTTAAAGTGGTAAGTCTGTGTGGCTTGAACCAGTTTTAATTAGGTTTTATGTTTTTGTTTTTTTCTCTTGCAGATCGTGGCAGACGTTAAAGTTTGAAAAGCAGCCTGCTTCCTTCATTCGAATTGTTGGGACACACAACACTGCCAACGAGGTAAGAGCTGAACTCTCTTTCTGTTTTGCTTTTTTGTGTTTATAAAATGTAAAAGTTAGATGAAATTTTAATAATGAACAAGATCAAATTGGTCCCCTTTTTCATATTTTTTCCAGCTGGAAACGATTGTTTTAAAAAAGAAAACGGCGGTGTGTTGTTGACATGCATGGCCTCTACTGACTTTAACCCCCACCTGCATCTCTCTGCAGGTGTTCCACTGTGTTCACTTCGAGTGTCCGGCCCAGCTGGACACAGATGTTACCGAAGGCAGTCCGGGTTTGGATTCATCCAATTCTGGGGCGGCCACCCTGCATCAGCATCCCCTGCGACCCTCACGCAGACACATCCTACTGCCGACCGAGCCCTTCTCTTCCTCCTCGTCCTCATCTTCTCCTTAGTCTCACCATTAAGAGCCCTCTTCACTCCTTTGTTGGAAGGTGTCAAGAGGAAGCGAGACCTCCGAATGCCATTTTGCACAGCTTTCATCATCCAGACTGCACCGCTACAAGCTGCTAAGGTGATCATTTTGTTGTCATAGTCCATGGTCCCTCCATCACATGTGCAACAGTAGAAACTGGTGTACCTGTAGCAGCAGCATCAAGGCTCCAGTCATCCCAGTTATGAGACTGAAAATTAGGCATAACGTCGGCTGGCTTTTGCATTTTTATGAAGGTACTTTTTAGCCACTAAAACTCAAGTTGTATCCTTTTAAAACAATGACTGAGTCTTCGTCTCCAGATGGGGCACACACTGACATGGTAATGCTGTATCACAGAAGAACAGTAAGACCAGAGTGGGCTAGATGAAGCTATTTAAATTCAATACATTCATGGTGATAGTTTTAAAGGAAAAATACAGAAGTTATCAAGCTATTTTTTTAAGAAACTGTCTTAGAGAGACTTTACTCACTTTTCATACCATCATGTTAACAGAGTGGCAGTCAAGTATTTTTCAAAGTTTTGGATTTCATTCTTAAAATTTGCCAAAGTTGTGTAGCAAACTTTTCCTGAGGCTGCATTTTGTATGCAAATAGCCCTTAATCCAATGATGCGTTTGCATATTAACTAATAACTGTGGAGTATTTCAAGAACAGGCTTTCACACCAAAACTGAAATGTATGGTGGTGACTTTTTGATAAATATTTCAATACCTCAAGAAAATTAAAAACTTGCTAAAACTGACATTTAAGTGAGTGTCTAAATATTTTAAGCAGTGGAATAGCTCAGCGCAGATAATTGGAAAATCAATCAGCTTTTTGAAAGTAGGAGCTTGAAGGCTCGGACCAAATTATGTATGCACTAGGGCTGCCAGTGCTTATACACGGTAGAAAGATGAGCAGCTGCCATTGGCACTTTATTTTAGTATCTAGAAATAAAGGTTGCAGCTTGGGTCTGCTGACTGAAGACCATTTGGTCATTTGGTTTCTTGCTGTTTTTGTATGTTAATTTAAACTTCACGGCTCCCAGATGTTTTGGATTTGAGCGTTTTCTTTTTTTTTGTGTGTAGTTTTTTAAATTAAGCCATCATTGCTGTGGTTTTTGGTTTCTGGCTACAGAAGTTGCACTTTTTTTGTTGAGTTTTGTCTAAATATGCATAAATAACCTGAGTAATTTACCTATATTTGTTCCTTTTAGGCATCCATCCAAGTTTTAGAAGATTAACCGTTAGCTGGATAAAGTCTTCCTTAATGAAATAAATAAAAAAATAGGGCTTTGTTTTGATTTATATTGTTGTTGAGAAGACATACACCATGTAACTTCATGTATATACATAGTTTCACCTAATATATTTGTTGTTTTCAGGCATTGATGTGTGATTGTGTTTCACTCTGTTGTTCAACATACTGCCTCTCAAAAACAAAACAAACAAAAAAAAAAATTTGTGACTTTTGCAAAACTGACATGGTTTGATATTCCCTTATTTGCTGGCCTGAATGGCTGCTGTTCAACTTGAGTACAAGCAATATCTCTTTTTGTCAAGTCCAAAAAGCTTCTGTTACAGAGCTAATTGATCAGTTACTGTACCACCTACTCATCATGCTCTTGATACCAACGTCCTGTCGGCTCAATGAGCAGCGTTCATGCTGCCCAGTAAGAGGTTGTCATTCAATAAACTTACACTGCTGAATTTTGAAGCTTGTGCACATTTGTCTCTTTTCTGCTGCCAAAAGAACTGATGTTTGACCAGCTAAAGACATGCATTTATTTAAAATTGAGGCGTCACCTGTGTTTCCACCTGATCCGGAGACTCGCACATTGAGATATCTGGTTTGAGTTTTTAACAAGACATAAGATGTCACAATTTATTTCTCTGTCCTGTCCTGTTTTACTTACTTTTACGACAGCGACAGCTAGATGGCTTTATGTGGGAGCTGATGAAAACATGCACTACTGTAGAGAAAATCAAGAAATAGAACTTTATTGTCATTGCAACAAGTGCAACGAAATTGCAAAAGGAACATATGAACATGAATAAAATAAGGCAAATAGGCAAGCCAACTTTATTTATAAATCACATTAAAAAACAGCAGAAAGAGGTGAACATGGGAATAAAATGCCTCAGTAACAAGTCAAGTGTATAAAATACCTAAAAAGTAAAAATTGCATGAAATAAAGTACAAGAAGCAAAAGAAAAACGCATGGAAACAACAGCTCACATATAAGACGAACAGTTTTTACAGTTCTAATAAGCTGAAAATTATGTATTGGGTATGACAATCACAGGCTGGACCCTCGTTCACAAGCTTTCTTTTAATTTATCCATAAATGCCCAATTTGCATTATATTTAATACATACAGTTTCTGAGACCTATTGCACCACGTTATGGTTAAAACTTTAATTAAAGCCTTGTCATATAAAATCTGGTACTTCTGTTTCCAGTGGATACCTTTTGCACTACATCACACGGTTATAAATAGTATTTATACATGCACTTTTCAGGTTAAAAAAATTTAATTTTCTGCCTATTGTTTTTATTGAATCAGGTGTTAAAGGGTTAAGCAGTCTTCAGGAATAGTTCTCAAGGGTCATTGAAGGACTTGCAAAAGTCCTTGCATGTTTCTGCCTGTTCTGATCTCTGTCCAGATGATCCCACACTGCTTCAGTAATTTTGACCTCCAGGTTCTGGGGAGGATTCATCCCTTAACTGGACCCATCACCACTGATTTTCAGTCTAGGTCTTGTGATGTGGCATATGTCGCCTAAATCCTTAAGAAAAGGCACTTGACAGTCATCCTTCCATGGAGACCAGTCATTTTAGCTGACGCTTTTATCCTAAGCAACTTAGAATGGTTAGGCAGTAGCGTTTAGGGTCTTTAAGGACCCAACTGTCATTATCTGTACCGCTTATTCCATTACGGGTCGCGGGGCAAGCTGGAGCCTATCCCAGCATTGTTACAGGGGAGAGGCAGGGTACACCCTGGACAGGTCACCAGTCCATCGCAGGGCCAACACAGAACTGGACAAACAACCAAGTCAGAGTCACCAGTTAACCTAACATGCATGTCTTTGGACGGTGGGAGGAAGCCGGAGAACCCAGAGAGAACCCACACATACACATGCAACCTCCCCCAGCCAAGGCTTGAACCAGCGACCTTCGTGCTGTGAGGCTGCGGTGCTAATCACCACACCACCATGCAGCCTTTTCAAAAATTATTAATTGATTTATTTATTTAGCTGGAATGACTCTTTGGTCAATGTTAAGTCACCTATAAATCATTTAAACATCCCTCTGAAAATGGTCACTACAAAACAGGCAAAGCAAAACTGAAAGACCTTCAAAAAGCTGGAGAACTATTGATCAAGACTATTTTCAGCTAAACATGTCAGCCTCTTATTGAAATACACAGATAACGGTATTTAAACCTTATTAAGTTGTTGTCTTTTGTTGATTAAAAGTTTCTGTTCTCTCCATTGTAATCAGGTTAAGGGATTACACTAAACCCAATGATCAAAGCAAGGTTAAAACGCATATTATCGCTTTATACTTGGATTACATAAATATAACTGCTTAAATGTTTCTCTGTATGTTTTCACTAAATGTTGCATTATAATAAAAGTTTATTGTTCTGCTCTCTTTCCTTCGTTGAGCAATGTTGACATTTCTGGTTTGATGGACGCATTTCCGGCCTAACGTACTTCCTACCAGCGACGTGTGAATAGGGGTGGTGCTGAACTGTTGAAAGGGGGAGGCCGTAATTTATTTATTTTTCTTCTTTTATCGCGCCCTCCCACATATTTAACGTCGCCATAATGGTGTTTTATCTGTGTTAACAGACAGCTGATGTTAATTTTTTTTGTGTTTTAACGTTGGTTAAAGTACCCGGACGCCCCTTCTTTTTGTTCGTCGTTCGTAAAGTCCAAACGTCCAGCTGATTGCTGTGAGTGAGATTCAGTTATTCCTGTTCAAACTGAGGCGTTTTCTTTAACTTAACGGAGGCTTTTTCTACTCCAAACGCCTCGACTTCGCCCCCAGTCTTCGCCAGCCCGTGGACTTTAAAGGAAAAAGGATATTTTCGCTGTGTCCAACTTCAGAGTTGGATCGTTTTCCTCATTGAAGAAGCAGGCCCCGGCCTCGCGTTTGCAAATCGTTTTTTTTTTTCTTCTTTTTTTTTCGGGAAGTCATGGGAGACACAAGTGAACGAAGCAAACCTTCAGCTCTACCTCCCAGGTGTCCCTGTGGATTTTGGGGGTAAGTGTTTAACCAAATATAAAGTAGATTAAACCCGCTTTCTTTAACTGAAATCCGGATGAAATGTACTCAGCGAGTTCAAACCTATTGTTGTTGTTCTGTCGTGCAGGCCGAGGGTGGGGGGTTGGGAAGTTAGCTAATAAATAAACCTTCTAGCTTAAAGACTACTTAAATTCTCTTAAATGTGACATTTATAAACGGCTGGAAGTCCACTTAAATACCGGGTTTTGATTTTAATGTACACAATTCGTGTTTTGAGGCACGTTATGAACCAAGGAGATTACGTTACCAAGATAGCAAATGATTTATTGCTAGCAGGTTCCTGTTTAAACGTGTCCCGATTTCCCGTCGAAAACTAACACAAAATCAAAGACTAACACATAATTTAATTTAACCCTCATAATATTATACGGATATAGTCCGTTTTAAAATTGTATTTCTAAACCCTTTTTACATTCGGGCTTGTCAAAGTGCTTGTGTGTTGCATACCGGATGTGATTCACTGTCTATGTTACCAGATAGGAAAAATGAATAAAAGCAACCTTTTCTCGATTTGACAACGACACAGACTTCACTAACTGCACGTCCTCGCTGTCATACAAATACAATAAATAAAGATTTGTTCTCGTGTCATTCTGTGTCAGTCCTTAATATAGAAGCACACAGCTCCCTGCTAATGGTTTTAGGGTGGTAACCTGCAGACAGATAACACCCCCTCCTGTTTTCAGGTATTAGAGGAATACAACATTGTCATTTGATAACCAACCACCCTCCCCCAGCTCTACCCCCAATTGCCCTCATTTTGTGGTGTCCAGTTAGCAAACCATCACCCACCTGTCAATGTCAGGTGACACAAATGGCAGGGTTGTTAATGGCTTTGCCCTCAGAATAACACCTGCCTGGGGCTGCTTGCTGGCCTGTACCACAGCTGGCTCTTGACACATGTCACTGAAAGTCAGGACTTATTGAAAGGATTGTATACAGCACACACACACACGTATGTATGTATATATGTATGTTTAAAAAATAAATAAATTATATATTCAATATCTTTATTGTCATCATGCAAGCATAACAACATTTCTTCTTCAAAAAGTCTCTTTGCTTAAGCACACATAAAAAATACAGCACACACACACACGCCAGTTTTAGTCTTGTTAAGCCTACACATGGAATATACGTTTGAACCTGTCCAACTCCCTAATCTAGGGAGTTGGACCAGTCCTGTTAGTCCAGTTATTAGAGCCACTATTTATGTTGAACAAATGTTTCCTGGCTATGAAAGTCCAGTATTGGTCTGACAACAATAATAATGATGTATATTTTCCTACACTTTTGTAAACATGCTGAGCCTTTTACCTTCAAAAAGAGTGAAATTTGGTTTCATTGATGTAGCATGTTCTTTTTCTTTTAAGTTTTTTATTTTTTTGGTATTCAGACTCTAAATGTTAGGTCTCTAAATGACCACTAAAAGATTTTTAATCCATGTCAAGCTAAAAAGTTTATCAATCTTAAAGAAATATTTATTAATATAAAAAAAATATTATATTTTTTTTAAGCATTTGCTTGACATGGTTTTTGTGGCAAATTAGGGCAGAAGAAAATGCCTCTTTCAACTTAGTGCTGACATAATAAAATTTTTAGAGACCAACTTATTTTCCAGAGAGCAAAAATGGCCAAAAAACACACTGAAATGAAAGAATAATCACAAAGGTTTAAATAAATTCCTGAAAAACCTCTCTCCATTTTCTCTCAGATATGGCCAAGGCGACAGGTTTGTTCACAGTAAGCGACCACTACACTCTTCTTTACAGCCATCTGTAACATTCCTGTCATATTTAAAAACATTTCACCATGTTAATGATTTTTTTCTTATTTTCTATAACTATTTTCTGCCTTACCAAGTATGAACTTGAGTTTTCTATAATGTTTTAAGGACATTGAAGTCTTATTCATCACCTTCTTGCTCCAAAGTTTTAAATTTTTTTTTAATTTATTTATATCCCATTTTTAGCATTTTATTTTTGTTTTGTTGTGTTAGAGAAGCTGCTATACTTAGAAATGGTCTTATTTGTTGTATTCAAACATTAAAGATCACACAATAATGATAAAACAAAAATCCCAAAATGCATGTGGAATATCCTCCAAAATATTTTTCTAGAGTTTTGAGAGTTGCCAAGCAACCATGAAACAAGAGACAGACAGGAAATTATGGGATTGAATATGACAGAACTCTAACACGTGAAATCTGCATCCGTTGTGCCCGTCACTTCCCTGATTGTCTCCACAGCAGTATATTGAGTCATGGCTGCAGCCGATGACAGTTCAGGCTCTTTATACAAAATTATACAAGCACAACATGTCCAGGATATTCTCTGGTTATCTGGCTTAACTATTCCGAGTAATGGGATCACACTGACGAGCATTTATTTTAATTCTGCACATCTTTGCAGTCACATAAAAAAAAGGTTGCCATGAGATGACCAATCAGAAACACTGATTTGTGACCACACATTTCTAACCAAAAGGACAAACTATAATCCTAAACTAGTGTTAATCAGTCCGTTTTGCACGGTTCAGAGGCTCTGTGACGTGGAGGTTTACACACAGATGTCACGTTTTGGGAAGCAGAGCTGTGTCGATTTGTGTTGAAGCAGAAGATGTCAGATTAAATCAATGAACACAGCCGTTAATGTGAGATTAAGATTGAATATTTTAACTGTAGAAATTTGAGCAGTAATCCTTTACAATTACATAACGGGACATAAATCTCTTTTGTTGCCAGATGATATTTTTGTCTAAGCAATTAAAGCAATCAGACGATGGACAGAAATGAATAAATAATAATGTTATATTTATTAATGTTCTTATTACCACCATATATTTCTTGTTTTAAAACAGCCATTTTCTGTTTACTGTTAGAAATATCCAGTTTCCAGTAAGATAAACCAAAAATAAGCTTTCCTGAGGTTAAGCTTATGAAAGATTCTAGAATTAGGATATGATATGTAATTTAAGAAGTTGGAAAAGGGGGTTAAATCCTGATGGATTACAGACACACAGTATTTGTCTTGCACTGTACTATAAAGCCACACTGCGCTGAAATTATACATTTAAACTGTATTTTTATTTTTTCGGGGGAATTTATTTTATTTTTTCTGTACAGATTTTTTCAAAAAATGGATTATTCTTTTGGCATTTTGTCTTCAAATGCAAAACTTCTGATGATTGTTGAAGGTGATAAGTAATATTCCCATTTTCTCCTGTTTTCTCAGGTCCAGTAAAACCATGAACCTATGCTCCAAATGTTTTGCTGGTAAGTTTTTTTTTCTTCCTCCTAACATGAATAAAGAAGAACTTTTTCTGTCCCATGTGACAGTTGCTTTTCATCTCATAACAACAAAGGAAAGACATTGAGAAGTAATGAAATGGATGGAAAATGTCACTATGTTGTGTTCTTGTGTCCACTTGGATCTGGATCTTTCAGGGTGATGGGACATGTTTGATGACAGCAACTTTTCTCTGAGGCCAAAGTCCATTTTGTGGAATAATTTTAGCCAAACTGTTGCTGTGATTGGAAGAGTCAGCTAACGGATCTAGTTCACTTTATTGCATATGTGCATTATTATTTGAGATTTGTGTTCCGAAAAGCACACAGATTTCTCTTGTAGTAGATTTGTGTCTCATACGTGTCTCCAGTGGTTTGTTGCACAGATGTTGCTTGACTACAGAGTCTAGAGAGATTTTGTGTAGGAGATTCAAATCCCCATATGCAAGCATGCATGGATGCATCTGAGGTCCCCCGAGTCTTTGTCGGATTTGCTTGCAGCTGGTTAAATCTCGCATTGATGGGTGAAACGGTTGAACATTTGTTTTCTTTAAACTTGCATGCAGACTTTCAGCCAGCTGATTTCAGTTAGGAATGCTAATAATGCTAAGTCATACTTGTGAAAGAGCATGTAAAATAACCTTTCCACCATTTGAACGGAACCTTTAAGTTAGAAAATGACACCATGAATCCAGAATGTGACCCAACTGCATTAAACCGAAAAACCAGCTGTGGATGCAGAACAGTTTATTCTATGCTTGCCTTGTTAATGCAATCAGGAATGTTTATTATTTCTTTAAACCACCTGAAATGTTTGTTTTTCCTGCAACATGTTTTCCGACAAAGAAAAAGACTAAAGCAAGCTTTGAAAATGTCAGGAAATACACAAAGTTTTTCCAGTGCTGCTTCAGTCTGCTGCAGGTGGCTGTGTTGGAGATGCACTGCAGCCCTGTCGGTGGTCATGGCAACTGTTGAGTACAGCAGACAGAGAGGACCTAAGGGCCCGGCTTTGAGTGTAACATCAGACAACAATGATGCTTAGAATAGACTTGATACACATGAGTATGGAAGTGGAGTAGACGTGGGTTAGCCCACATGTGAAGGAGAAACTAAAAGCCAGTCTGACCCCTCTCACTCTTTCATGAGGGGAAAGTGTGGAGACAACATCCACATGGTTCGATAAAGTCAGATAAAGAAAAGTCCAAAGTGCAGCTGAGTCGTCTAGAAAGATTTTTTTCTTTCTTTCACTAAGTCATACTGTATTTAGGGAAGTCAGCCTGTGTTAAGGAAGTTTTTTAAAGTATAAAAAATTATTTAAAAAAAACACCTTTCGAGCATGAATTCTGAGTAGTTGTTTGTTTTTTTTTTAAAGTTGTCTAACGAACGGTGGGCGACTGTTTATCAAACATATTAACAGAGCTGACACTATTTGATTATTTATTGGTTAATCTGTGGATTTAAAGTTTGCTTTATCGATACATTACAAGCAACAAAGGCGATATGATAAAAAATCATCATTACAAAACCTTTTTTTTTTTTTTAAATCCAATATTAAGGCAAGTTGGGCCAGGCAAGCGTTTTATTTTGAGGGACCTGCGCTTATTAAAAAAATCCAGTC
>JBAMHW010000025.1:23319373-23334288 GCA_037177495.1 Rhadinocentrus ornatus
TTGTGTGGGTTGTAGACTCCGTCTCATGCTACCACTAGAGTGAAAGCACCGCCAGCATTCAAAAGTAACCAAAACATGAGCCAGAAAGCAGGAACTGAGAAGTGGTCTGTGGTCACCACCTGCAGAATCACTCCTCTATTAGGGGTGTCTTGCTAATTGCCTATAATTTCCACCTGTTGTCTTTGCCATTTGCACAACAGCAGGTGGAATTTATTGTCAATCAGTGTTGCTTCCTAAGTGGACGGTTTGATTTCTCAGAAGTGTGATTGACTTGGAGTTACATTGTTGTTTAAGTGTTCCCTTTATTTTTTTTGAGCAGTGTATATATATACATAAATTTACACACACACACACACACACACACATATATATATATATATATATATTTCTCATCATTTTGTGCATGTCATTTCTTTAGCTATTGTGTTATAGCTGGCCTCATGCAACGTGCTAGTTCCTCTGCACAAACACTAGATGGGGCACCAAGATAAAGGTTTATTTCCTCCCTGGCGTTCATCCCTGACACAACTGGGATCATTTTTATTTTCATTTATGTTCCACATGTTTAATTTATAACCTGTAAGATGGAACTCTGTGCTCAGCGGGGCGGCTGATGATGTACTGAAAGAAAATTTTGGAAATTTCTTTTATTTTTGTCAGCTTGTCTAAAAACTTTCTTGTTCTCTTCCCCTAACCTCACAGTTGTAAAACACCACCGGTGTTTGATGGTGTTCGTGCTGGGATTAGTTTTCAGAATGATTTTGTTTTCTCCTTCCATCTTCTCCCCCTCTCTGTTTCATCATGCCATGTTCCCACAACGCCTGGAGGGACGAATTCATCCAACCTCAAACTTTCACTCGTAACAAAGTGCCTACAGATCTAATTTAAAGAAGGTTTTTAGCTAAATTATGTTATTTGTCCATACAACGCTGGTCATCTTTTGAATTATAAGAGTCAATTTTATACTTCAGTGATTCACAGCTCAGACACGAACACACACATACAGACACACACACACACAAAACACATGTTCCTCTGAAAATAAGTGAAAAAGCAGCCAAAGAAAAAAACGTTTTTAAAGCCAGAGAAATGTTGATCAAGAGCTGTAAGGAAAACCACATGGATTATCATTCTGTTTATTATATTTGATTATGATTTATCAATGATTTATTATACTTTAAAGCAATCATTTATTCATTAGGGCTTAGAATTAACTTTGTATTTACTCTTAAGTCGTTATATTTTAATCACTAAGAAACAGAAATGTGTTCAGCTGCCTTCTTTCCCACATATGTGTGCTTGAGAACCAAGATCCAGCTGTGGATGAGATGAAAAGTCACTAAAGACCCTAACCGACCCATGCTTCTTATTTTCCATCTCATCTTCAGTGGGAAAATACTGTAACCTGAGACTTGTGTAATTCTGAAGTGTGTAATATTCGAGGGAAGGACTTCATGAACCTCCCTTTATAATGTCTTGTAATGTGTGAAAAAACTCAGTGTATTATACTAGTATGGTGCATTACACTCCCTGCAAGTAAAATTGTATACATGAAATAACGCTCTGTGTTCTTTCTTGTGTTGAAATGTTTAGCCTTGTCATGCTTGTGTTGGGAGGAATTTCCCTAACAAGTGCACTTTTAAAGATTTCAATTAACTGACTGTTTGGTAGTGCTGATGAGGACTTGCTGCATGTGCAGTCTTGCCACATTTTGTTAAATTTCTGTGTCAATTAGACATTTCTTTAATTTCTATTAATTTAGAACCATAATGTTAGAAGAAAGATTGATTTTTGGATAATCTAATATTATTAATTTTAATATACAAATCTTAACTTTAATTCCTCCCACCACCATCCCGCGCCCTCAGCTGCCGGGAGTCGTGGATGTCGGCAGGTGGAGCTCCTCTCTCCCGCTCCAGCCTCCAGGAGGGTCCAGGACTACCTCAGCGAAACAGACAAACGCCTCACATACCTGCGCACACACTTGGCACACGCGCGTACACGTCTGTCAGGCGTGTCTGAGCAGCAGCTCGTGCTTCTGAGAGTTGGAAGAGCGAGAGAGAGCACGCGCTCTGCAGTCAGACTCCACAGTGAGCGGAGCGGGCGGACTTGTGTCAGGGAGCTTGTTGTGCTTTTTTCCTCGCGTCCAGAAAATGGGTTTCTGACAGGACCGGGGCTGCTGGCGCCGCCGGCTCCTCCTGACCGAAAATGAAGCGTCTCTGTCGGAGGCTGGCGGTGGCCGTGGCGGTGCTGGTGTGGCTGGGAGCGCTGGTTTACCTGCTGGTGTTGAGCCGGAGGAAGTTACCGGAGCTCGGATCCGGTGGCGGAGGAGTAGCTGGAGGCGGGGAGGCAGCGTACAACCAGGTGAAGTAAAGATAAGACCACCTCTGCTTCTGCGTGTGTGCTTGTGTGATGGTGAGTCTGAAAGAGTCACCTGCACCCTGTGCGTGGAGTTCATCTACTTGGTGGCTGTGGAGACCCGAGTAAATGCGGACCTGGTTTGTTCTGGTATATTTGTGCAATGTCCTTGTTTTATTATGTTAAAAGCAAATGAATTGTCTGAAAAAGTATTTTATAAACTTGAGAAACAACTGGTCAGTTAATTCTCCTCAAGGTGCAACTAATGAGAAGTTAATTGCAGATTATCTGGTTCTATAAGTTTTTTTTATAAATCTGTTCAATTAAGCTCCAAATATAAGGAGATTTTAGCAGAAGACCCAGATTTCTTTACTTTGTTGATCTTTTAGATGGAAGCCTGTTTAGATTTTAAGTTTTTATTGAAAGTTGTTTTGTGTTTGGTCTGATTTAACATCACTCTGCAGCATTCTTGATCCAGGCTTAATTTCTTTCTTTTTTTTTGTGCTTCCGATCAACCAGACTTTCTTTGTGATTTGAGCAACTGTTCCCCAGACTTTAAGGTCTTTCACAATTTTTATTTGGACATTGGCAGCTTTTTCTCGCATTTTCAGTGGAATGTGTTTTTCTTTAAGCCATTTAACCCTGACCTTTAAATCATTCAAGCATATAAAAGGCACCAAACTCAAGGGATGGACAGCAGTGTTGCATCGACACACAAGTTGTTACATCTGCAGATATTGCCAAAGATAACACAGTTTGACAGACAGAAAAAAGGACTTTTGCAGAATCAACGTGATTCCCAAAGAGGATTTTACTGAATACTAGGAATATCTTAGCACCGAGTGCAGTGTGTCCTTAAAATATTTGAGGAAAGTGGACAAGTGGAGAACAAAAGAAGCGTCAGGTCTAAAAATAACTGCAGCAGATGAACAGGATCTGAAAGTGATGTCCTTAAGAGATGGGGGAGAAAAAAAATCCAGTCTGACACACATGGACTTGTAGCCATTTCCAGATTTTATTTACCCGTAGTAATGTTGCCTTATTAATCCAACCATATTCTAATTTTATCAACATTCTGCTGCAATACTGCAAATTATTTGTTACTTTCTCTGCTTACGTTGACTCAATAACATAAATCCCTGTCTAATACAGGGACTCTTATCATTGTTAAAGTCCGTTATCAGACTGTGATGGTTCCTTTGAAGATTAGTGGATTCATTTTCAACTTGGCTTTATGTCTGTGCATTGCAGGATGTTTGCTATGCAAAACCCCTGCGGTGTGTTCACTGTGGCTGGTGGGATAAGTATATTGATCCAGTCTCTCTTTACCTTGTTCTGAGAAACCCAGGTACACATTTACATAATCCAGATGTTTTTTATCTGCCTACATGACAAAATATTTAATAAGAAATGTAAAAAATATCCAAACTTAAAGAGTACAAGAAATGAATGAGCCTTTATGACAGAGAAACTAAAGTGTTTTACTGCTACTGATTTGAATGAGGAAGGTATTTGTACTTGGATCAGAAGGTACTCTGCTCTGCTTTCATGGCTTGATCCAGGGCAAGATGGAGTTGTTTTTTGATGATTTTTTTAGGTTGCTGTTAACGAAGATGCAACAAAAATGCATTAACGCTGCAGAGAGCATGTAATTACTGAAGGCCTTGGTATCAGCTCTGTGTTTATAGCACTTATATTTAATTTTTTCATGGTCCTAACCCCAAGCTAACTGTGATCTCTGACCTCTGAAACCTGGTCTCGCTGTTCTGCAAGTTGCTTCTGACATGTTGGTTTTATGATTGAGCTGAAAACAGAGTGGACTGATGTGTAAATGGACATTTTTAGGGAGCATTCACCTGCGTTTGTGTTTTATATTAATGTGAATATGTGTGTGAGACATAGATGTTGTACCTAAATCATGAGCTGTTTCAGAATAATATCTGCTTTAATATCTCATAATATCTGGAGCCAAAGCTGCATTGCTGCACTGTTTTAAACTGAGCCGCCATCTTTTCCACTGAGACTTACTATAAAAGAGTTCTTTTTTTTTATTATCTTTTTTTATGTGATTAACTCAAACTCGTACTTACTCATCTTGTTTTTGGCACCACTGTGTGTTAAAAAAATCTTGGCTTTATTCCAGCCATAGAGGACCATTATTTTTATTATTTTCAGACACACATAGAACTTTCTGTTGACTCTGAAATTTGGCTGCTCCTGATTGGACATTACTGATAAATTAAGCTCTCTAATTGGTCCAAAACTTTGACTGGAAGTGGCTTCATCATAATATTCAGATCAAAATTGAAGTCTCTTAGCAACATAAGCTTCACTTCTTGTGGATTTACCATATAGAGTCTAGATAAACACTACGGGTTGTAGCTGGATTTTAAACCTGGAGAGGATAGAAATGCCTAGAAAACTTAAGTAGATCACCTAGGTAAGCTATCCATCACAATATCCGGGCTGCAGGCAGAGAGAAGGAGGAGGTCCTGCTACTGGTCCATACTCCAAATGTGTGGGCGGCTAATTTCACCAAGCAGAAGGTGTAATGGACCAAACTGCAGCCTCTGGAGTGAGTATATCAGCCTTGAAGCTGACAAGGATGTTTTAGAAAATATGAAAGCATTATACTGCTCATGTATTGATGTTATGTGCATTATTTTTTTTATTATTTTATTCCTATATTGTCCAGGTCTAGGTCAGGTTTTTCCCATTGTTTCATAAAATCTTTGTGAAGGCTGCAGCTGTCGCCATCTCTGAAGTCCGCTCCTGTGCTGAAGCAGCTCCCCGCCATCCAGAGCAAGAGTCTTTCCACCAGGTCCCAGTAGCTATTGTTTGTCTCATACCAGCAGCAGCTATGTTCTGCCCGGTGAGATCTGGAAAAAATGAGACTGGAGTCATTTCCTTTCTTATGTTGAAATCCGCGTCATTTTCGGCCCTATGGTGCGGCTTGACCACAGGTCCATAGTGGTGGCGAACCATTGGACTGTAGCCACGTCCTTCACAACACCCTCACGACCCTCATCATACAGGGCAGGAAGAGACACGCGGTTAAAATAGTGACGAGATGGCAGCGATACCGTTGGTCCGAAGTCTTGATGATTTTCTTAAATCTGGGTTGTTCACTGTGTTAACTGAGCACTGGTCTTTGGCGAGAAAAATAAAAGTTGTGTTTGTTTATAACGTTTGTTTTCTCTCTGTGTCTTTGGGAGCTGGTGGATTATTTAGTCGCGACTCACAAAAATTTAACATTTTTCTATTTCCTTGTGTCACGTGAGCCCCGCGTGCACGTCTACGTGAACGAGCGCAACATTTCACATGCAGGAATGTCACCTGTCGCTTGGCTGGAGGAGGGCAGTGATTTTCGCCTAGCAAGTTTCATAGAAAATGAATAGAGAAGAAACAACCATTTTATTTTTACGATCGTTGTAAACCCAGTTTGTAATTTTGAGTAAAATTGGATTAATCGCCCAGCCCTAGCACATATCCATTTCCTTGATTCTGTGGCTTCAAATAGCATCTACAGTGTTGTAGCTCTCACTCATGAGCTTAACACAAACCACATACAGCAAGTGCAGTATATTCCAGCCTTAAGAAGGTTTGATCAAACACACCTAGGGAAAGAAAAAGAATAGAAACAGCTGTTTGAAGCTGTTTGTGATGTCTGCGTGAAGCAGCTGGGCAGGCGGGCTAGAGACCGGTTCAGTGCAGAGCTTCTGCAACAAGGACAGATCTGAATGAACAGGATTTAATATTTGCTGCTAGAAGAAGCTAAACCAACCCAGGCGAAGGTTAGTTTGGACTATTTTCCGATTCCAGCTGCAGTCTTATTAAGGTGAAAGTTGGTTCAGATTATTTCAAACTGTTTTCATGAATGCTCTGTTCACTCACTCAACACTGCCAGGGATTGGCTAAATGGCGAATGAGCCGAGGCCTTGAGCAGAGTAAAATTGTTCTCTCTCTTGATTTAGTTCTCACAGATTGTTTAAAATTTCAATATTTCATTGATCCGGAAGAAAATGTGGGGACTTATAAACTGCAATAGATTTAGAAATAAAGATGAATATAAAGTGATTTAAGGTAAAAAAAATAATCAGACACAAAGTGAAAAAATGCTTAGGATTTACGTTCCTGTATAATCCTGTATAACATGGATATTGAACATTTAACACTTTAAAGCCCGACCCAAACGAAATGGGGAGTTTTATTTATTTATTTATTTTTTAATCTGAAGTGTATTTGACCCTTTAACAAAATGATTAAAAAATTGTTTAAATTTTTTTTATATTCCCTGTTCAATAGACCGTAGTAATCAGTGACGTTACTACTGTATCCAGAGGCAAAAAAAAGAGGAAAGCACATAAAAAACACTTTAGAAAAGAGCTATCTGAAGTGTTATTATGACTTAAAAATGTTGCCTTGTTGTGTATTTGGGTGCCAGAATAGGAGGAGCAACATTCCTGGCAGTAAATTAAAGTTTTTTAGGATACCAGTTAAAAAAACAAACAAAGACAATTATAGCTGAATGCAATAAGACAAAAGGACAGGACAGAGACGATAATCAACAATTCTTGTGTTTGCAGCGCACACTTTATATCATGTAAGATAAATGTATAATTAAGTGATTGTTATCGAGTCCAAATTAACAGAATTGTACATCATAAAGGAAAATGTTGGATATATAACGTTGCCTTTATCAGCACATTAGCAAGCGCATTAATGCTAAATTTTTAGACTGCAGCACACAAAGATCGGGACGTAAATGGATGCATTTTATTATTTGAACGTGGCTATTTATGACGTAGTTGTAAGCATCCAGTGATTTATATGGTTTGAGTTTGTAAACATGTAGATGTCTGGCCACACCACTGTCGCCAGTCCCAAAAGATCTTCATGCCACTCCCGTAAGGTGTATGGATCAGCCAGCCTGCTTCCATCTAATTTTCTAAAATAGCTGTCACAGTCCCATAGATTGTCTCTACATATTCCGAGAGTTCCGAGACTGAACCACTTGCTTGAAAACCCTCCATTTACTATAATGCCGCCAAAAACTGTTAGCTGCCACTTGACAACATAGCTTTTAGCCTCCGCTTTTGCCTCCAGGCTAAGCTCCGCCCACCAAAACGTCACAGTGTTTGCAAACTTTGAAACGGTCTATACGTGATGTCAAACTTATTGTAGTGCAACACGTGTCCACCAGGGGGCAGAAGACAAATATCAGATTGTGTACCACAGGGTTTTGAGCAAAACGTTTACCATAAAATGATGCAAAAGGTCTCAAACTGTGTCAAATATGATACATACAACATTAAAACGTTAATAGGATCCAGTTAGAGAAAATTTCTTTAAGCAAAGAGCTTATAATAATAATAATTTATTAGTCCCACAATGGGGAAATTCTTCCTCTGCATTTAACCCATCCTAGTTTCCAGGAGCAGTGGACTGCCAGATTACAGCGCCCAGGGAGCAGTCGTGGGTTAAGGGCCTTGCTCAGGCACCCACAGTGGTTTTTACCTTAGTTGGGACTTGAACCCATGTTCTCCAGACCCAAGCCAACTACTAGGCTACCACTCCCCCGGAGAAGCTTTTTAATGTATGATTCATTTCTTCTTTTGCTATTCCTGTTTAAAACAGCTCCGTGTCTGTCAGCTGACAAACTAATCTTTGCCCTGCCTGACTGTAAGGGATGATCATGTATATCTAGAATTCCTGCTATTCAGTTTAAGGTTGACACAAAAGATGAAAATAATTACCTCTGGCTTGTTTCCACAGGATAACTGGCTGAGAATCCAGTAAGTAGAAGTAGACAAATTAAGCATAAAAAAAGCTTTAAGGATTGACCTCTGTCTTAACTTTGAGGCCTAGCTTACTTTTCTATTTTCAGATGTTTATAAAGTTTAATTTGCCATTCTCATTGTAAGTGGACCTGGATAAAATCTTCATCCAAGTGCCTCAAATATGAAATTTGCAGCATAATTAAACCACTTCACAGAAACAGCTGCACCCACTTCAGCCCATCAAGAGTAGAAGTGGAAGAAAACGCGGCCTTGTGTGGACTTGTTCTGTAAGCTGTGAGCCTTTAAGCTAATGCGAATCTGTTCATTCTGCAGGGCAGTTTCAGTGGAACTGAATGTATTATTTTCCAGTCAGCACACATGCTTTAATGTATCTCAGTTAATACTCATGCTAGATAGAGTTGGCAACTTAATCCCACAGTTTTTCTTCATCCAATGTAAAGCTGTTGGATTTGTCGGCAGGTACAGACCGCCTTGTGTGATCATTGCTCTGCACACAGTCTGCCTCTAACAAGGAAAGAAGAAGAACTGTTTGGACTTTTTATATTGTGACGGTTTATTATCTAACTAAAAGTTAAGCATTTAGGAACTGCAGGTAGTCCTTGACAAATTTACAGTCGAGGTTTTCTGGACAACCTGGCCAATGTCTCTTTACCTAGACTACCAGGAACCGACTGCACAAAGTCAGTCTTTGGTCTCGTTGGGGTGCCCTTCATCATCAGGGCCATTTGCTCTGGTGTTAGCAACATGTGCACTGGGACCTTGGAATGCTCAGTGATAAGTCCATGTTCTGCCTACCGCAGTTTGATCATGGGGTCCATAAGTGAAGAAGATGTGGAGAACGCTGCTGCCTGCTGCATCAGTGGGGGGTAACAGGCAGTGTGAACACAACCACCCTGGCTGACTGGTGAGAAATGGTGGCTGAAGAATGAGATGCCATCCCACAGCAGTGTGTGACGACGCTGGTGACCAGTCTGAGGAGAAGGTACCAGGCAGTGGTGGCTGTCTGGTTCTTCAACATGATGCTAAGACCCCCGTTTGTTAAATAAAGAAATTGTTAAATTGACAATATATCTTACAATTTAACGTTTAATTATATAAATTTAAACAAAAAAATCATAATTTTATAGCCGGTAAGTATCTTTAGAAAGCAAATATTAGCTCGTCTGGTATTTAAAATGGCTGTAAGTCTGAGAAAAGAAAAAAGTATATTTCAAAAATACAGCTAAATAAAATACGTTGACTTTTTGTAATTTTTCTGATTATATTTGGGTGTTTGAACATTAGAGGTGGATATGTTCGGATCCTATTAGGTTTAGTTTCACTCTGCAATCATGCAGGTGCACCAGAGAATGTTGTAGTGAGCAGCGCCAGTTTTCCTTTGCTGTCATCTATGATGGCTGCATCTTGTTATAATTGAGACTGATTGGTTAGACTAGTGTGACATCAGAGTAATGTCATCATGGTCGGTTGGAAACTTATGGAAATATATGTGTTGCTTTAATGGGCAGAAAAGAGTTAACAGATTTAAGATAAAAGCCCAAATCGTGTACCTGAAGTGCATTAGAAAAAACATTCTGATCATATTATAGTTTCTCTTTATACAAGGTTGAAATGTACGCTGCAGTACAGCTGACAGAAGCTTTCTGTGGCTTCACTTAATCCCAACATTCATAATCCACTTTTTATGGTCTATATGTGCTGATTTTTAAACTTGTTTGAAAGTTATTAGTAATGTTTAGTAATAGGTGATCTGAACACGTGTTTTTGTCATCATATTTCAGCCCTCCAGACTTCTACCTGATGCTTCCTGGTTTGTTTGATTTCCACTTCTGAAGCTGAAACCAAACTATGACAGAAAAGTCCGAAGTTAAAAGAGAAAAAATCCAACCAAAACCTCAAAATTCTTTACATGTTAAGAGGAAAGACCAAACGAAATGACCAGAACAAGCCACTGTGGGAATGTATGCTGTGCATTTCATATTTATAAAGTGGCTGAAATAATTAGCGTTACATTGCTTTCATCTGCAACCAGGAGCTCCCTCTCTTATTGATTTCATACTTGCATGTTATTAGATGTTGTTTACACAAGGCCTTACCCACATTATTGTCCTAATTACATGCTAATCACATTATTAATGTGTATGGAAATGTGCTTATGGTCGGCTACTCGGAGGGTTACATGTGCTGAGGTGTTTGTGATCCTTTGTAGCTGTTTACAAATAAAGATGTGTAATCGTGTGTAAAGTGTACTCAGGATTTGTTTTTTTGTGGGATCCAAATGCCAGTCCAGAATTCCCACAGGATTAGCCTCCACACCTATTTACCTAGCATAACTTCTTCCTGGTACAAGGAGGGGTACTTCTGAAGTGTTTTCCCACAACAACCCCCACACACACCCATATGCTTACATGCACCATCATGCAGATGCGCCTCCTCAGCATGTGCACATAACAAATCTTGTACAGAAGCATGATGGGATGAATATCTACACACACACTGAGACGATCTTTGAAGCAGCATGGTTGGGGTGTACCTGTGTCCTCGGGCAGGTTGGCAGGGGGTCTTAATGCGTTTCTACCTCAGAAATTCAAACATAAGAGGAAACAGGGATGTTTAGTTGAGAAAAGAGGGATGCTCGACCTTTCTGAGGGACATTTTATGTAGGATACTTTTTTTTAAATGACAAACCTGTTACCACTAAAACCATCCACACATGACTGGTTTGTTGTGGTCTGTTGCTGGTTTTGTTTAGCTGTGCTCTAGACTATATTCCAACCTTAGAATTAGTACTGAGTGACTGCAGAGCTACCTGCTCCTAATAAACCTGTAACCTAAAGCCAGCTACGCAGCAAATTGGAGATCAGCAGGTCTACTGACTCAGCATTAGCATACCTGCTGGAACAAGTTTGATGCTATAACAATGAGTCAAAGTTTGCTGATTCCACTAATTCTGCCATGATTTGATTTCAGTTTGATTCAGGATCCTGCGTCAATTTAACACAATCATTTCTACTCAAAAAACCCCTAAAAATATCAAAAAATACTTTTATTCCTGAGCTCAGACATTTAAATGGAAAACAATTAATATCCTGAAGCACATTCTGGATGTTGAACTATAACTTTTTCACATCATTTCAAGAAAATGAAAGAATAAATTTCTATTTGTAGACATTAAAGCAGGATGTAGTGTAAACCTTCCTCCTATATAAAGAATATAACCATTTATCAGTTACACCTCTTTTTTTGTCAATATTTGCATTTTCCTAATTAAATTTAAAATAAGAAAAGTTGTGTGCTTGAACAAAGTAAATTGAAACTGTTCATGTTCTTTCTGTTTTACAATTTAATAATATTTTCAGTTTGGTTCAGTGTAGATCAAGATATTGATACACCCCTGATAAGAAGACAAAAGCTAAAGCTTTAACCCCTTAAGTTCCATTAGCTGTTTTCTGTTCTTTTACTGTGCAGAAGTTCTGCATATAAGAGGGAGAACATACCACTTACTGTTTGAAAGTTAAGATCCATTTAATTTTAGTCATGCAAAGATGATAGTGTACGGTCTGCATGTTGGTGTGGAGGTTTGCACTGTTGCCTCATTCAGGAAGGTTCCTGGCTAGGTCTTTAGCTGGATCCGTTCTGTGTGGAGTTTGCTTGTTCTCTCCGGGCACTCCAGCTTCCTCCCACAGTGGGAAAAAAAAACATGCTTGCTTGGTTAGTTGGTGTTTCTAAATTCTCTCTGTCAACTCTCCCATTACATGCTCTTCTGCTTCACTGCCAAATGCTAATTGTTAAGTTAAAAATACAGAGTTAAGGTTAGAAAAAGATCAACTGTCAGATTATTTTGTACTCACTGACTGCAGTTCCTGTCGCAAATAAAAACTAAAAGAAAAAAAAAAAAGGTTTATTAACCCTTCGGTGCATAGTGCCCACTGGAATGGAAACCTGTTTAAAGGCTGTTTTCTAGTATATACATGATTGGGGATGGTACTTTTGCGAATTAGCCACTTCATTTGACGTTAATGAGTCATTCTTTACACTCATTGAAGAAAAAATTTATATATTTGACAATTTAAACATGCATTGTAATTGCCAAGTTTGCCTCTGTGATGATAAAAATGAAGATGATGATGATGAAGATAAAAACTATAGAAAGACTGTTTAAGTCTGTAGAAGTGAAATGTATGTGGGGAAAATGTGGCACAGTTTTTAATGATTCATACATGACAGGGTTAAAAACGACAGAATTTTCTGGTGAGAACGAGCTGGATATGGATGGAGAAACCTGATGTGAAATCTACGTTGGTCCACTGCACAACTTAGCAGTAAAACAGCGAAGGAGTGTTTTTCTTGCTCTGCTTCTAACACACATGCTTGAGTTTTCATCATTAGCCTTTAGACTAAATCTCCATTTGTGCTCCTACACAACGTCTACTTTCAAGGTCTCTCTAGTTTTTACTTAACCACAGTGGCTTGTAAGGAAGAGGCCCTTGTGAACCAGCGGTTCCTTACTATAAAAGATCTCTGACTCACTCATCTTGCACGTTTAACAGTAATTGTTCTTTACTTCCTTCCTAATTGTGATTCTTTACTTTTCTGCTGTGCTGTCACCAGTCAGTGGCTATGGGGCAAACTATTAAATGTTACAGTTTTCAGTTTTTTTTAAATTCGTGGATCTGATTTCGTGTGACTTCACACGAACGATGCCTGGCAGAAAACGTTACCGTCTCACAATTTCTGTTCAACGATTGTCACATTACTATGTTTACAAGGACAAATATTTCCTACACAGTTGCTGGTCAGACTGGGTTTGCCAAGTTTGTCCAGGATGTTTTAAAGAAATGTTGCTTAGCATCTAAAGAAGCCGAATTCTGTTTAGAGTCGTCACAAAAAAACCTTGACTTATAAGAAAAAATGAATGAATCATCACTGATTACAACATAAACTACTCACAACAAGTATATTAATCTGTGATATGATGAAGGAATGAACCTAAAATACAATAAAACCTCCTGAAGGTGAACTTGATCTGGTGTTCTGACAACATGCTGTTCTCTAACAAGGTGCTGCAAATGTCTGGACCTAGAATGGAGCACTAAATGTTCTGCTTCCACAACAACTTGTACCTAAACAGTCCTCTTCATCACCCTGTTCACATTTCTATCATCAGACTAAGACGATGCCGAGTACAGAACAAGCTACCGAGACTTTTTATGTTGTGGTTTACCCAACACTGTTGTTAGTTTTTGTGTTAATAAATGATTTTGAATGAAGATATTATCATTGTATGATTCTACTTAAAGGCCCTACATTCATGATTTAATATCAGTTTAGCATCATCTTTTTACATTTTCTTTAACTTTACCAGAAATTTTAATATCCCTTACTTTTTATGACTAGTCATAAAAATGTAAAACAAATTCAAGTGATCATTTTACATTTGATTTGATTTCTTTTATACAGATGTCCAGTTTTATGGTAGAATTTGGAATAATCTTTCCCCTTAAATCTTCTTTATAAAACATTAGTCTTTATCTTGGCTGCTAACAGAATGCTTTCTCTTTCTGACTTGTCTCAGTTCCTCTCTTTCGTTTTGCAAGGAAAGAAGATCGATGCTCTAATCACCATGCTCGCCTTGTGTATCACAACGCCTAGTCGCTCCACAATGCCACAAGATGCACACATTACGCAGTAGCACACACATACACAAACTAATGCACACACGCAGCTGAAATTATTCATTTCCCCATATGAAATGCAGTTATTGTTCCTTTCTCCTTCCCTCTCCCTATCAGGAGGTATTCACATGGACAAGAGGAGAGGGAAATGAGTTTTCAGAGGAGCTATAACCAGCTCCCAGGGAGGGAATAATAGTAATAATGTTTTTTATGAGGCTCTCAGTACAGTGTGGCCCACTGGTGGGCTAACTAGACTGTCCTCTGGTACCGAGGGCCTGATTTTTGTTACACCCTTATCGTGGGGGGAAAAACCTGACTTTTGAAATCACAGAGGTCACCTGAGAGTTTGGCCCCTAATACCACCACAGTACACTGGCTTTTAGAGATGAAGGGAGATTATAAAAAAAATATTCCTGCCATGTGTAATGATTTCACACCAGAATTTTTGTACTTTAGGTATTATTTCATTAACCTGGAACTTTCCATTAGGATGATTATCATGTTTTAAGGAGGCAACATTTCCCAGTTTTCCCATCTCTGTTTGATCATGGAGGGATGTGAATAAACCTTTTTTCTTCCATAAGATGTAACCTTACTGGCCTTATTACTCTATTAAAGCTACATCACTCATTCAGACATCGGGCACATTTCTGATCTTTTTAGCTTCAACAGACATTCCCTAAGTGGGCAAGGAGTGAAAAACAGTGCTCCTGTTATAGATAGAAGAACTTTTTCCCCAAGATGACAAAAATTCTTCTTTAACAGGCTTCAGAAATAAACAATATTCCCAATAAAATGTATTTTAAACACAATTAACACAGAGTAGTTGAGAGTAAACATTACAAACAAAAAGTGCTGTTCAGTCTTGGGTTTACATTGTTTAGGCTGATTATGTTTTCTCATTTGCCTACAGGCAGAAGAAAAAGTAGTTCCTACATCATGAAATATTAGTTATATAAATGCTGGTATAAGATGAATAAATATTTCACTATTGATCTGCACATTAATGCTATTTATTCTTCTCAAATACTTAGATGATATCGTAGGTACGTTCCCACTTATTTATTTATTTCACCGGGAC
>JBAMHW010000025.1:23336124-23368101 GCA_037177495.1 Rhadinocentrus ornatus
CTTTTCTTGCTTTCACTTCCGTTTAAAAACAACCACTTCTCTTACTCTTACTCATTCTCACAGCCTACTACTACTCCCGCAGTTTCGGCCATTTTAATGCTGGTTAACTTAACGACGGTGGATAGAGGCGCACGGAGCAGGTTACCATGGTTCCACAATCGCACCTCACCAAACTAATATTTTTGTTAAGGTTAAACATTGTATAGATGTGCTTCTTATTGGTTATCAGCTCCCATATCTAAAACTTAAAGCCTTTTTTTTGTTATTATTTTTTTCTTAAAACCCCCTGGTTTTACCCCCATTTTTCCAAAATGCCCATTGGATAATCCGGCCTTGGCAGTGGGAATGGAGGATATTTTTGCGAAATGTTTTTTTCAAGCCAACGCTGTATAAAACTGGTGCTATATCTCATTAGATGTACTGACCAAAGTCCTGCTACACAGAGTTTTCGTAAATATTACCCGGCTAATATAGGTAGTTTATAATGGAAACAGACAATCAGATAACCTGAGGAAAGATTGTTTTTCTTTTTACTACTAAACTTTTTACTACTGAACAAGTTTCTCTGAGCTCTCTCCAGTCAGTAAAAGTCAGTCACTTTTATTTATTCGTCTGATAATGTCCTCCTACATTTCTTTGAGTCGGCCATAGTTTAATTTGTGTTTAGTTGACTGTTGTTCAACTTACGACTAAGCTAAAGGAGCTGGGCTCCCCTGAAAAGCAGATAAGCTCCCCTAAAGACCGTCAGCAGTTCTAACGCTGACCACTTTTTTTGCCCTCAGTCTCTGTATTAGATGTTTCTGATTGAATCAGCTGCCTGCAGTAGTATCAGAATTTAGCGACTAGCTTGCCAGTGATTTTTTTCTGGTTTTTCCTGTGAGGTTGTGACTCCTGCTTGTTCCTGGATGTTTGTTGTTGGCCTTGCAAATGTTAGAAGTGTTTTTTACTAGACATTTGCTGTTCAAGCCCTTTTCTCTTTAACTGTGCTCTCTGCCTTAATTATGTGTTTTTAAATCACTTCTGTCTTTATAAACTCAATTTTTACCTGTGTCCTAATTTTGAATCCACCATCCAAGTGAATTTTCAATGTTTTTTCATTTGGCTCAAATTCCATAAAACATGCATCTAATTAAGACCCCCGCTGATGTGTGTTCCTGTCCGTTAAGGTGACTCCAACAGCTCAGACTTGTGTAAAAAATATGTGTAAATGTGCAACTTGGCAAGATTTTTGTTGCAGATTAGAACATAGGGTGCTCATTCAGACCTGACAGACATGTTTAGTTGTTGTCAGATTATTGGAAGAAGTGCATGTTTAAGGGGTCTGAGGAGGCTGTTTCCTCCTGCAGAACAAATCAGTAGTTGGCTTAGATCTTTAGGTCTACAGAGCAGTTTCAGAGCAAACTCAGTATTTTGTTAAAAAATCTTTGTCTCAGTTTATTTTGCAGCATTTACATGGTACTGCTTCATACCTTTATTCGTGAATTTCAGCAGTCCTAAAATGTTACAAGACATGGAACAATACACAAGGAAATGTTGCTTCAAAGAGTTCCCTGCAAAAGCTACAGGAAATAGTAACACATACAAAGTGTACAACTTTGCTTGATAAAGTCTTTTATGTAGCATTCAGTACACACATTCACATCCACAGCTGAAGGGGCTGCCTCAAGGTGCAGCCCCTTGAAAAAAATTCATCAACTCTATGAACTGTAATTTAAACTTTTAAAGGCTAATGATGCATCCATCCATCTTTTTATACTCATGTATTTCAGTGGCTTGATCGTAGACCAGCAACTACTAGCCGAGGGTGCACCCTGGATGGGTTGCCATTGATACTAATTTTGATTAATATTTATGTTGGCGATCTTTCTTTAATGTTAATAAGCATTTTTGGAGGGAATTTCTGCACGATATCAGAAAAATATATGATACTATTTAAAGTTGCAATGACAATATGATCTGCGATGTGCTTTGAAGTGCTGTTCTCTCCAGCCATGAGTTCTTCTGAAGCCACATATTCATCACTCTCCTCATTACCTTCCACCACCATACCGCTCGCCCCATGTGCTATATTACCCCAGCCGTTAGCATCTAGATGGAGCATCCAGAAAGACTTCATTTGATTTGCCAATAATTCACAAAGAACATGAATCGACAGCAGCGTTTTAAAAGCATCTCATCATTCTCTTAAAATATGCAAATAGGGAGTATCTACTATTTATCGCAACAATACGTGTTATACACCCTTTTTTGTGTGTTTATCAGTGCTAAACTAAAGAAGTGACCTGTTTGGGCTGCACATAGTTTTTAAAATATCTCCATTTTTGGTTCAGTTCACTCTTTTTGTTTTGCCTACTCTCTGCTCCATTTTCTGCCCTCAACTTTGTTAGTAAAGTAGCTGCAGCAGCAACAATAATTAGGCTTTTTAAAAATGGTCTTACTGACTGTCATTTGCATGTTTGGGGAAAGGAGAGAGGCAGAGACCATGGATAATTTATGCTCCTTAAGACATGCAGAATATTTATTTGGAGCAAGCCTAAATAATCAGCTGCACTGAAACAACATGCACAAGTTTTTATTGTGGTCGTTTGCTTTTAAAAACTCTTTCTTTTAGCTCTCCTTGCACTTTACTTTTTCATTAAACAGATACACTGCAGAGAAGCAGTTTACCAGGCATCTTACATTCATTTCTGGTCTCAGTGGAAGCTTTTAAAGTGTTAGTGCAGTATAATGCTGAGGTACAGGGCAAATTGATGGTCAGAGATCAGACAGTAGGTGTGTAAATGTGTAAATAGAGAAGTATGCATTTAGAGGAAATGCAGAAAAGTGAGGTGTGTTTTTTTTTAGAATATCTTGTTTTGCTCCTGTGGTTTCAGCTAAATGAACAGTTGCTCTGATATTGTACACAGCCAGCTAATTTGCAATCACTGTGTCCTTCCTGCATGAGCAAGTATGTTTCTCACAAAAGCACAAAAAATTGTGTTTTACATTTTTCCCCCCTCCTCATTCCCTCGTCTTTTATAAATGATTCAGTAAAAACTGCAAGAATCAGCATAAATGGGACTTTTTAAAGTTGAGGATGCGGCACAATCAAGCATCTTTGTAAAATGATCCGAGTGTGCTGTGTGTGCGTTTGTCTCTCACACATGCAGATTAACACGAAGGTGGTAATTCTAGCTTTTGTTATTGTGTCGTACGGGCTTTGCAGGACAGTGACAATAAATCGACTTGTGCGGAAATTCCAATCGCCCATATTTAATTTATATTATGTCGGTTTAAGTGTCATAGAAGTGTCATTTTGTGTCAGCGTTTGTCTTCACTTGTGCTACACATACACGGGTTGTTTCTGTGTTCATCTGTCCACTGGAAGTGCACCTTGATGGACAAGGCATGCATCACTGCAACAGTAATGAATACTTGTGGTTTAATGTATGTTTAAGAGAGAGATGTTTCACGTGTTTAAGCAACACCCTTGCCATGCTTCCATCATGACCAGGCTTCTAAAGCATCATATAAACCACAAACCTGGTTGCATTGGTTGGATTTGGGAGTTCAGGAAAGCTTGTTAACACAGCTGCTGAAGAATCCTGGAATCTGCATAAGGAAGACGTTTAAAGATGTCTTCCACAGACTTAACAGAGCGTATGTGCACAATAAAAATTTCAGACAGGGAAAGTATTGCTGTGTGGCAGCAGTACAGAGAGATGAAAGGACAGATCATTATCTTTGTAATTTTACAATTAAATCTAAAAGGAAATTAAATGAACCACAAGATAAAGTGAACCTCATTTATGGAAATCTTGGTGCACATGATAGTGTTCAGGCTGTAAATGACACAATGAAACTTTTATTCCTGTATCTGTTCAAGAATTTGAGGACTTTTGTTGTAAGATGTCTGATGGATAATCAGTTTGAAGTCTGTATTCTCTCAAAGCAAAGATTCTGTTAATTGTGCAGAATTTGTCTGACAATCCTCTCCTTGATGCTTGAACGAATAGTTTATAGAGGCCAAACGAGGATCAACAGTGAAGAAGAAAGATAACAAGAAAGAATAAGACAGTGTGAACTTACGGTAGTTAGAATTTAGAATAAAAAAAGTACAAAGGTGGAGGTGGTATAAAATGGTAGTGTAGTGCAAAAGTGAGAACGGTAGTTTTTCCATCTTTTCCTCTGATAAAAGATGGAAAAATTGCAAACTTATAAATAAAGAGAGGGCAGCAGGAGCTGCAAGAAAAGGAGATAAAGAGGCGAAATGCACAAACACGCACAAACAACCAGGAGAACGACAGTGAGTCGACAGGGAGCAAATGAACTCCTTTAAAGCAGACAGAGTACAAGCTGTTCTCGCTGTCGCCAGTTATTTGTGCTTCGTGTGTCATTTCTCCATTCAGTGCTAGTCACAGCCAGCTTCTCCCATCACTGCTTCTGTTTAACACAAACACGTATCAATACTTCCACAGCAAGCCCGCGCCAGCTGTAGTGTTGAAGAAAACATGGAAGAAAACACTAAACATCATTTCTAAGTTAAGAGTTTTTAGGTATAAACTCTTTTCCATTGATCTTTAGGCTTCTGATTATTAATGCTGATTAACCTGGAGACAAGTAAAATAAAATAAATACTACCGCAGAGCAGTTTAAATAGTCTGCTGTGTGTTTCAAATGTCTGAACCACCCTAGAAATGCAGAAACAAACCCAAACATGCTTCAGTTTCATCCAGATGGCGACTTTTTTTTCTTTTTTTCTGTTCGAGACCCTTGACCAGGGCATGGTTCACACTTATGTCTAAAAGTCTGCACCAAATAAGGCAAGGTAAATTTATTTAGTGCTTCACATAAAACATTGGAAGCGTTACAGCAGAGAGCAAAACCGCTGTTCGACACTGAGGCCATTAACTTTCTGTTGCTGTGCTCCCAGTTTCTCACAGCTGACCCCAAATCTAAATGAAACAATATTCCATTTCTGAGAGTGGAAACTCCATTCGCGTTCCAGTTTACACGATGCAGATTATTCGGACTGCAGCCTTTGGGTCTGCACTAAATTCCACCAGTGTCTCTTTAAACCAGAATCCACAAATCCAGTCTATGAAAATGAGTCTGAACTAAGGAATGGATGAGCCCTAAAAAAGTACGTGTTAGAAGAATTTGTAAAGACTGTGCTGGGATGTATCTGTGCACTGAGGTTGTTTGCAGGAATGCACAATGTGACTAAGAAGGGCACATAGCTTCATTTGATTTTTCTCACGCCCAATATGACCTTTTTCAGGTTATGGTGTTTGGAAAATGCTCTTTACATGGCACTATCTTATTCATAGTGAGGTCCTAATTGAGTTAATATTGGTTTATACATGCTCTGCATGTATAAAACCGTAAGTAATTTATTTATGACCGCTAGTAAAACACCGTCCATTATTAGCATTCACTTTCAATAGTTGCAAATGCACATTATTGTTCTGGTATTTAGGATTGAAAGAGGTAAATGATTTAATTTTCATGCAGTTGCTTCCCGTAAGGCCTTTTAAAGGCTCATATTATTTATCCAAATTCTAAGAAGAATATTCCAAAATACCTCTTTTTTTATTTATACATACAAAACTAAATTTGTCTTCTTCCACAACTGTTAATTACGGCTATTTGAAACTACTGAAACATTAGTAATGCTGTATGTTTTCCTCCTAATAATTAAGTTTAAAAATATAATAAACAAACATCCAATTACTTTAATTTGTTTAACATTCTCTTCTGCCCATCCATCACCACCATGATGCTCTGAATTCATATCATGTGTGGTGACAGCTGCAACTGCTTGCTTCATGGGAGATGCTGAATTCATCCAGTGTGCTGAGGATGTTTTCTGCAACATAAACAGCTGTGTAGATTCACCTCAGCTTCTTACTTCATAGTTTCTGACAAGTTCCAATGGGACTGACATGCATTGAGTTGTAACTGTCAGGTAAGCGCGTTTGGCCAGTGATGCCCATAGGTGTGTATTATATCAGAGTATTTTTTATATTCTTTGGCAACATAATAAAGTTTCCATATGTGTCATGCAGCTGTACTGTATCTACTGAGACTGTAAAGTATTGGTAACCATAGTTGCGCCATAATTCTCTCAAATCCCTCTTCTGAATCATCACCAATTGTGAAAATCTTTTCACATATTAATTTAGCTGTACAGCCTGCTGCAGCTGACTGTGCTGAATAGCAGGAGGGAAAAACACAACTGGTGGAGGTGACAAGCTAACAGGTGAGTCTGTAGTTGTTGCCACTGTAGTGTAATGCTGGGCTCACACCAAACGATTTTCACAGTCGCAGACTAAAAACGGAAGTCTTTAGGAAATCTTAGGAGTCACATCATGCTCCAGTCATCTTAATCGTTAGGTTTAAGCTGGTAATCTGCGCTGTTTCTTGCAAGTCTTCCCTAGTTTTGAGTCTGCAACAATATCGAATGTGTTTGATATTATTGCTAGTCACTAGGCCTGTCACGATAACAAATTTTCTGTGCGATAAATTTTCTCAGAATTTATCTCGATAAGTGATAATATTGCGCAAAGCGATAATTTTGCCATTTTTAAACCATTTTCAACTAATATAATAATAAGGCCATAATAATGCAATTGCACCCATTTCAAAGACCAATAGCTTTATTTCTAAAGAACATTTTACACTGGAAATGGAAGAAATTTTAAATAACAAAACAAAAACAATAAATAGAACAGACTTTCAGTCTTATTAACAATGAATGAAAACCAAACTCAACCAAAAACAATACGTATGATGGATATAAAGTCTTTGTTCTGTAAACAAAATTGCCCTTCAAAAAATATATTAAAAAGACATTAAACATGGGGCTCAGACAGGAAAAACTGGAAATGGTGATGAAACGTTGTAGGTGGACCGTTCAGAAAGAGGAGCGGATGGTTTTTTAAAAAGTAAATATATGCTGTTGGTCAATTTATTTGTTACAGTTTAATGATCTTAAAAATGAGAGAAGAATAGAAAACTCATTCATCCATCCATATTCTGATGAGTGTAACACCTGGTGGAGATGCAAAGGCACACTTAATAATGATCCTGCAGGGAAACTTTGCTTGCTAATCAAACTGTTTTTACAAAAATTTGCCTCTTTTCGTAGGGTTACCAAGTTATTTGTCAGGTCAAACTGAGACTAGAGCGCTCCCTGCTGGTTTGAAAAGTCCACTCCTTCTGTCTGATGGATGCTTATGCCAGGGCTGCCAACCTGCAGGTTTTAGATGTTTCCCTGCTCCCACACACCTGAAACTAAACTGCTCTTTTCAAGAGCTTGCTGTCAAGTTTTGCCCAAGCATGTTTACCCATGAATCTGATTCAGGTGTGCTGCAGCAGGAAAAGTCCAAAACCTGCAGGACAGGTTATGTAAAGCCAAGTCTATATAAAGTAGTTGAGTACTGACAGTCAAAAGTAAAAAAACCCTGACAACATTACTATACTAATACAATAAACAAGTTTACAGTTTCATTCTGGAGAGTTTTTATCTGGATCATGTCTCAGTGGAGTCATTTCTGAGCCTTATCCTTTTTTTTTTCTCTTCAATTTCTGACATCTTGGACTAATCCCAGGAAAAATGGTAATTCTTTTATAGCACTTTTTTTTAAAGCTGCCAGTTATGAAGCCTAGAAAAAGTATTTCTTGTCGGCCGTATATAATAATGTTGTTATAGTTGTCATCTTCACCGGTGCACTTCTAAGCCATCAGTGTTGTCGTTGTGGTTGCTTCTGGAGCTAATAGCAGATACATCCTTTCCGTTAGCTGTTAATCTCCTTGCCAAGGGTGTGAAGAAAGTAATATTACCAGTAGGATTTAAAAGAGAGCTCCTATCTCCCACCTTCTTTTCCTCCTCAACTCCCCACTGGAAAGATTTTTCTTTCTTTCTAATTTGTCCTTTGCAACAAAGACACAAACACTTGCGCACATTGTTGTGAATTCCCAGACTGACCCGTCTCCTGCTCCTGGAGGCCAAAAGAATTGATTAAATTTAGAGCTCTACACACACTACTAACAAACACACTCATACAGCTGCTGTCAAGACATTTTTTCAATACAAAGCTCTAGCCGTATGTTAGTTTTTATTACTTCTCCTGTTAGTCGTTCGATAACCATACTTCGTGTTTTTGTGTGTCATTTATGTTTCAACATTCTTCATTTCATTTCATTGTAGCTGAAATGCCAAATATATTATTTCTTTGGAGGCTTGATGATGGATAAAGGTGAACGAGAATGTGTTTGTGAGGCAGGTGACTGAGGAAAATGGAAGAAAAAACACATTTTGTATTTTGCCTCTTAAGTTTGTTGGTATTCAAGCAGTTGGCAGAGACTGAATTATTGCTCTGCTTGCAGACTGCTGGCTCTGCAGTGTTTGCTAACCAACCCACCACCACAACAAATATTCACAGTCCAGGGCATATTCACCGATGTAGGGAGTTTTGGGGAAGAGGGTGAGGAATAAACAATAAAAAACAGCTGTGATCGGATAAAGTGTTTCTCAGACTGGTGTCCACTGGGATGTTTGTATGGATTAAAGAGACAGAGGAGAGCAGATGTGTCTGCACCTGAATTGTAGACATAGATGGTGTTAACTTGGAGAACGGAAAGGAAAGATCCTGGTTACCCAGGTGTGTGTGAATGTATTTTACCATTTGGCAATGTAATCTGATTACAAACATGGAAATAATGCTCTTTCATAACTCTGATTAGATTAATTAGCAGTAGTTCTAGCTTTGCAAACAGTGGAAGACAGAGTGGTGGATACGTTTCTGTGCCTTCTCTAGAAGCTTTAATTCCTGTAGAGTTTCATCCAGCGTGCAGATATTTGCATTTCAAACCTACTGAAGTTCTCTGATCAAAGGCTGAAGGAGTCGTTGATTCAGAATGAGATCACAGAAATTGAGCAGTAGTAGGGTTTGTGATTGGTTGGAAGTATCCATCTTCAGAACTAGGACACCAGGGAAATGGTTTTGTTGGGATGTGCTCTGAAAATCAGCTGAGGACAGGAGCTACGAACCGAGAGACGGAACCAGTGGAAGCAGAGGAAGATAGGTGTGTTCACTGACCAAAGGGGAATTTTACTGAGACATTATCTCACTTTTTTCTTAATACTCGCACAGTGCACACTCTAAATTGGGGCCCCAAACCATAAGAACAGTGAAGAAGAGCCTGCAGCAGGCTGTGCTGGTGGTCATTTCCCAAAAAATGTCCTAATCAGGAAGTAAGGTTGATAAAGTGGCCTGGAAAGTTGCTAAATAATGATCAAGGTTGTAAAGTTTGCATGACGCTGTGATTGGTAGATGTCTAGAATATTAATTCTTACCAATTAGGGAAAAAACACATTAGTGTGATATTTGTGTCCAACTCCTATCCTTTCACTTTGATTAGATGATACTTGACACTGGCAGTAAATCAGTGGAGTTTTCATGCTGAGGCCTTTTCTTTGTGTGTCGAGTAAAATCTTTACCTGAACAAGGTAACATTTAGGTTACTTACCATGTATCACCTCATATGAATGTAGAACCTAACACATACAGAAGACCAGCCTTGGGTAGTTATGAATGTGATTTAACAGAGACAAAGCCTTGCAGGGCTGCAGAGAAAAATGCTTAAAATACAAGGCAAATTTTAGCTGTAAACACCTACATCTAAAATTCCATTTGTTTGTCATCCTCCTCCTAAATCTGAACTGTCTGTGGTGGATGCTTTTATTCCTGCCTGGATCATAAATATGCAATGTGATCCTCATCTGATGCCCCCGCTCTTCTTTTTACACAGTCCTGTCCTGGTATACATATTAACTTTTACCTCAGTATTATTTTTATTTCCTAAACTGTTATTTAAAACCTTCCTGATGGTCCCATAAGATTTTCGTTTATTTTCAGTTTAAACTGTCATGTTTTTAAATGTTTCTGCACCTTGATGCAATAAAGCTGCACCAAGCTCTAAAAAAAATAAAGCCAAGTCCTGCGCTGTCACCAGATTTGAGCTGAAAATCCTGCCAATCAGAATAATTAGAAGAGTTCCCACCCCCAACTGACAAATACACCCACTGATCAGAGAGAGCGAGCAGAGTTTTCCAGCGAGAGCGTACAGATGCTGCGTTCACAGCCCCTCTATAAGTAAAAACTATCGCGATCAGAGCAATGCGCTCTCTTGATTAAGAAACGCGCGATTGACTTGATCAATACGCTACTCAAGGTATTTGGCAGAGATGTAACAGAACTGTGTTTAACATTTACTGACATCTAGTGGTCAAGTTGGAAACTGCACCTAACTGGAACACCAACACCTTGCGAAACATATGTATTGTGAACATTTGTCCACATGTTAAAAAAAAAACCTCAGAGTTGGAAATTGTGAAACAGATTCCTGGGTTCTTGTTGTGCAGCATCAGCCTCATGTGATGGACAATAGTGAATCATCAGAATTTACAAGCTCAAGTAATCTGGAGCAATGCAGGAGTTGCATGTTTTGGTGTGAGATTGTTGGAAATCTGTACACATTAACACAAAGTATGGAAAAACGTGTGTGGTGGATTATTTATTTGTTGTAATAAGACTTCATGGCAATAAATATTAAATTGCTGGAAAACATAATTATTTTCCTTTTTAAATTCTACCACATTTGCAAAGAAAATGCATTTGTGGGAGCACCAAACAGGAGTCAGTTGTAGAATAAGTTGTTTGGCAATGGCATAGAAGATTTGGCTAGTTTTTCATTGGGTGCAACCCACATATTAAACTCTGCCGCTCATGCATGCTTCTTTTCCAGTCAGCTTGGCCACTCAAAGCGCACTCAATGCATTTTCCTTACAAAGATGGCTCCACTTAAAAAAGGAAGTAAACAGGCTTTGCAATTGTATGAGTATAACTGTTACAACAAAGAAATAGTCCACCAGACACAAAATTTCTTTTGATCAGTTCATATTTTTTTTGTCATATATCTTTTTAGTTACTTTATCTGAACGGCGTTGACACACAAATAATAAACTGTCTCCACATGTTGCAGCTGAAGACAGAAAAGTGCACGTACGACTGCCATCTAGGACTTTTCTGTACAAGAGGACATAAACCGGCTTGTACAGAACAGGGCGGATAATCTGGTTACTTAGAAATAAGCTGTGTTTGTACAAAGATGCACATTATTTTGAATAATTGAAACGGTATCGATCATGCTCAGGTTGAAATGTGTTTAGACTACTCAGTAACTAAAAAAAGGGTTTGTTTAGTTAATTTCATGCTTTGATCTAACATTTATTCTTCTTTGCATTCAACAAAAGATAAAAACAGCAGAGTGAAAGTTAACATAAAAATCAATTTGATTAATCGGCAATAAGATTGATTTTCCTCGCTGACAGACCACATGAAAAATCTGGAAAAAAACATGCTGTGGCCGACAACAAAGGTTTTCTCTCGACAGCCCACCTCAGCTTGGTATATCAAGGCCTTAATACACAAGTGTTCTTTTATTCCTCTTACACTAATGTTGCTGCATTTTTTATAAAACAAAACTAACCCTGTCTGTTAAAATGCCAAAAATATGCAGGTCTGTCTGTGTTTTCAGATGGTTGGCTGCATGGACAGAGATGTATGAGCTGGAACAGAAAACGATGTAGAAACCAAACAAGCACCGTTGCTGCAGGGAGAGATCTATACACACCCTTAATTGATGACTGAACAGTGTCCGCGTGTGTGTTTATTCTGCCTTGTTCCTGTGGGTGAGGCAGCGTTGAAGGGCAAAAGAGAGAGAAAGTAGATGAGAAGGGGTTGGTCTGAAAGCGTGTGTTCTGGGTGTGTGTATTATTGACGTGATGCTCTCTTCAGACCTGAGCTCAATAAGACCTGACTTCAAACAAACAACAACCGCTTTATAGAAGGGAGGAAAAGCAAAAATAAATGAAGACAAAGGCAAGAGGAGGATAAATAAAGAGAGGTTGTCGGGCAATGTAGAGTAACAGAGGACAAGAAGTGATGAGGGACATCAGAAATAGAATAAGATTAAAGGGGACAGATGAGAGAATGAAGTAAATAAGAGGAGAAGAGGATTGGATGTGGGAGAAATGGAGGAAAACAGGTGATGCTTCAAGGTCCAAATTGCAAAATTCAGTCTATTCTCTTCAGTTATGTGTGTTGGACTTGTGTGTATGTGTGTGGGTGTAAATGAGAAACATTTAAATGGCTTCATATAATAAATTTGCTCATTAGGCAGTCGTTTTACGAATAAGTTTCTAAATAGTTTCAAATGATCATTAATTAGATTTTTTAACAGAAAATATTAAACATGTTTAGAAAGTATGCCCTCTTTTTAATCGCATTTTTAGTTTAAAACAACTCCTCTGGTCCTCAACAGCTCTTAAAATGAGGTGAAAAGCTGCAGGTCTGAAGGTTGGCGTCTGGACTTTGACTGGATCATGTCAGCACCTTGATTCTTTTCTTTTTCATTCTATTGTCTGGTATTGTTAGGTATCATTGTCCTGTTGTATGACCCAGTTTCAGAGAAGTTTTAGCTGTTGGACAGATGTCCTCACATTTCACTCTTTACTTGGGTATCCAGAGAAGTTTATTATCCACCTAGACCACATTCACACTGGCACAGTTTGGTTTGCTTTAAACGTCCCATATTATGCTAAATTCACTTTCTAACCGTCTTCTAACAGTCATATGTGTCCTCATAGCCTGTGTATAAGGGCCAAAACTTAAAAATTCTGTCTCCTCTCTCACTTGCTTGCTCCACTTTTTAGCGAATGTGTGCTCAAACAGGTGAGTCTGAGATCTTTCCCTTTTGTGACCTCACTAAGGGAAATAACCTCTACCCCCGGTAGTGAATACTGTCATTAACCTGCCCCCCTGGCTAGCTGAGCCTGCCCTCAAAAATCACTGAGCGGGCACCAGCGAAGGCCAGATCTTCTCCCAGAGAGGGGCGTGGGCAGGCATTACTCATGAACATTTAAAGGTTAAGACACAGAACAGACATTCTTAGTAGAGCTCAGTAGAGCCACTTTGGAATGGCTGAAATCAAGGATCAAGGTTAAATTTGAGGTAATACACTTTAGAAAACAATGTTGCTGGATCTCTCTCTCATATGAAATTGTTGATTTTTTTGTTTTTTTGTTTTTTTTACTGTGTGGCTCAAGCAAAAATAAAAATAAAACTATTTAGTCAAACATGCAGCTTTTTTTTTACCAGAAGTTATAAAATGATCTAAAAGTATCACAGAAAAACAGACAAAAAGTAAGGACATTTGTGTTCTCTCTTTTATAATACCAAGTTTTGTATGTTTTTCGGTAACGAGGTAGAACTTGTATGGGTCATGATTCGGTGGAATGTGGAACACAGTTAAACGTGTGGGTGGGCTCAGTTTGACCTTAAAAGGGAAGTTTTTCAACTTGTATACATGTTTAAAAATATAATTAGCATTAAATAGCAAAGTTCTACTTCCCCATATAAAAGATTAGTAATCTCACCTTCAAACTATGTTATTTGAACTGTTGAGTTTTATAATAGAAACTGTCTGTGGATGTACTGCCCCCACCACTCTGATTAAAGCAGAATGTGAAGCGCTGCTTTATCATTTCCATTGACTGTCTGCTGCTTTGCTTCTCCTCAGTGAGCCGGACTAGAAAGTGTGATTGCGCCAATGAGTTGCTCTGCAGCTGATCTGAGGATCTAAAGTCCCAATCCTGCACAGCAGTGTGTATTTTCCAGGGATGACAAGATAGAACCTGAAGATAGCAAAACTTTCATACTCAGCTGCAGCATGAGGATGAATCAGCAAACGTAAGACAATAGGAAAAGAAAAAAAAGTGTGTAAATTAGGTCTGTCTTGCTGTGAGTTGTTTCAAGCGCAGCATTCGACCTGTCTGGGCTGTGACTAATCCCACCCCTCTCTACTTTCTTTTGTTTGTTTTATTTCTTCTGTCTGTATAATCTGTCTTTGGGATGCTTATCTTTGTGTGGGTTTTGAATTAAGGATTTCATTGCTAACCTGAATCACTTAATGGTTAATCTGCTGCTGTAAATCCATTTTTATGTTTTTCATTTCTGCAGAGGATTTGTCGTTGTGCATGACCAGAGATCTAAAATATATTTAGCAGCTCTGGCATGTATTTTCTATTTCATTTCATTATTTCTCTTCATTGTAATCATTAGAGATGTTTTTCACCTCATTGTCCTGGTTAGAACAGCTGCAAAAACCTGTCCTAGCACTAGCATTTAACCAATCTATTGGAAAAAGAAAGGAAATAAAGCCATCAAAATACATGCAAAATAAACCGAAATGGTGGAAAACAATTATAAATACAAACTTCATCAGTCCAATCTCCATGAGCCGAGTCAAATAATAAGAGGAGGTAAAATAAGAAGAAATGAAGGATGAAACTCCTCTTGCCACTGTAATAATGTAACTGATGACCACCATCTGTCTGAGTTTAATTTCCTCTTGAGCAAACGGAAACAAATTAATAGAAATATGACTTTTTTTCATGTCTTACTACAGTCATTACAAAGCTTATGCATCACAGTATAATACAGTGCTAGATGTTTGTGTGGTCATATAATAATAAATAATAAATCTTTATTTGTATAGTACTTTTAAAAACAAGGTTTACAAAGTGCTGAACAGCACTCAGCAAAGTAAGGTGATAAAATCAACAAAAAAGACACAGACATGAGTACATTTAGACAGACAGACCGAAGTATGACAATAAATAAGTAATAAATAAATAAATAAATAAATAAATAGATACATAAACAAATAAATAAATACATAGATACATAAATAAATAAAGTGGTGCAACTGCACAGGAGATAATAAAGACGCATGATTTATCCCTTGGATATACCAAGTAATACATCATCTGACTGGTGCACAATTTAAAAATAGAGAGGATGAGGGATGTTTGTGGGATGTGGTTAGTCAAAATAGTGTATTAAATATTAGAAATATTCATTTGTAAGCTTGGTATGTTTTACTAAAGCTAGTTTTCAGGCTGTATCTTGTGTTTCCTTTACCATGTTGGACTGGATTGTCTAATTCTCTTCCTGTCCTGTCTTCCAGACAAGTATGTGTCTTCAAACAGTAATGTCCTCTTTAGTATCAGTCTGGCTTTTACAGTCTGTCTCTTTCTTCTTAATCCTTTGTCTCTTTTCCCGAACCGCTCTGACAAGCTGGTGATACACTGAAAGTATTAACACTGAGACTGTTGATGCTGACAGTCGTACAAGAGCAAATAGCTTTTAATTTATAAAGATTTTCACTGGAATTGAAATGTATACGATATATAACTGTACCAGACGTGTCTCGGTTTCAGGCTGTTCTTAATGAGCATGAGCCCACAGATGCATAAGAAAAGTTTTAACCTCATTATCTGGATTCGGTGTTAAACTTTTTAAATATTTTTATCAGAGAATAGAGCAGGTTGCAATGCAGTCCCTCCTGAATCCTGCAGAAAGTTTTTAACCACGTCACACGACAACACCTAATATTTTCCTCTCCCTTTTTCAAGATGTTTTTCTTTGTATTGCCATGGCGATCACCACCATGAACACCTATTTACCTGTAAAAAACACACAGAAAAAAACCTGATTACCTTTAGGCTGTAACATAATTTTTATTAGAGTTGGAAATTGATGATTATTTAATCAGGAATGTCGTCTCTTTCTCACATGCAGAAGTTCTCACATCTGCTGGAAGTCACATGTGCTGTAATTCTACACCCCATCCATGTGATTGCCCACACACCAAATGAGCACGTTACAGGTAGCAGGACAGTTTCAGACAGCGTAGGTGTAACTGCTAAAGCAGAGTTCTTCAACAGGAGGTCTGTGGAGGTACTGCAGGAGGGTCCATAGATTATTGTATACATCTTTCCATTTTATTGTGGATGAATCTTACTACAACACAGGAGTTCTCAAGCTGGGCACCACTTCACTCGCAGTATAAAATTAAGCTGGACATCCCTTCAAGCCTCCTGCACACAAAGAGGAGGACCCTATTTTCTATTGCTTCTGTGCCAATCACAAGGCTGCATATAACATGCCGGTTCTGCCAGGTTTGCTGTGATTGGCCAACTGTTGCCAATTATGTGGACATTGCCCTGAGTAAAAATGGCAAATTTTTTGACTTGACTAAAAAAAAACCTCCATGAGCTCATGAAAGGTATCCTCTGTCTCGTCACCACAGGTAAAAATGCAAGTGGTGAGGGGGGCATCTGCTGCTGCTGTAGCCCGATGAGCGATAACGATAGGAGCGAGCAAGAGAAGATCTGAAAATATACAGATATTTATCTGAAGTTTGGATTTATCGTATTGCACTAAAATTTACTCTAAATGAAACAAACTGAAGTTATTTGCAAGCTCACAAAACACTTCATTCAGCTGTATGATATTCTCTGCTCCATCTGTTATCTTTCCAAAACACAGCTTTAATCTTAATCTCAACTTTATTTCCTAATCCCAACACTCCAGTTTAAACTGAACAAGAACTGGGACAATTACTGTGGAATTTCACCGTTCCCATCTACAGCGTTAGCTGGCCTAGTACCAAAACCTAACCCCAGAACTGATCGTTCAACCATCAGTAACAAATGGACCTAAAGGGTGGTAGCTGCTGCCTATTATTAATTTAGGAGCTATTACCTTCCTTTTATGTAATGACCAAAGCCTGGAATAACTTTCCATGTCACATCGGGACTATGACATCACCAGGACTGTTTAAACCCCCTCACATGAGACAGTTACTGCAGTGACCACTGATATGTCCCCCCCCCCTCCAACCACTGCTTTCTCCCTCTGTAAGATTGTGTAACTGCACTGTCTTCCAAGCTGTGTTGTGTCTGTGTTTCTGAAAATTGGTGTTTGCTGAGTTTGCATGTTCTCCCCGTGCGTGGGTTCTCTATGGGTTCTCCGGTTTCCTCCCGACGTCCAAAGACATGCATGTTAGGTAATTGGTGACTAAATTCTCCCTAGGAGTGTGTGCGTGAATGGTTGTTTGTCCCTATCTGCGTTGGCCCTGCGGTGGACTGGTGACCTGTCCAGGGTGTACCCTGCCTCTCACCTGGTAAAATGCTGGGATAGGCTTCAGCTTACCCGCGACCCGTAATGGACTAAGTGGTACAGAGAATAAATAGAAAATTATAATATAAAAAAATGTAAATTTAAAAATCCTCCCACGTGAAATTCCAGTTCAAATGCAGCATATTGTTGCTTTTATAATTGCTGCTATAATCTAAAGAAAACTTCACGTTGGATCAGCACACGAAACAGCAGATTAAACTGATGTAAGCTGATGAACAACATGTTGTAGAGGTTGAGCATGAAGTACTATCTATCACTAGTAGAGTTAGTCATGAAAATCTGTTGGCAGGAAATATTTACCTGGATCTTTGAAACTCACCAGAGGGATTAAAACCAAGTATGTGTTATTAAAACAAAGTTTCCCTTCATTCTGCATCTCTCCTCTGTCTCTCCCTGGCTTTACCTTTGCCGACCGTCTCCACTGTGAGCTGTCAGAAAGTATGCAATGACCATGACGCCTCGGGGGTGTATGTGTGAAGGCTTCACCCTTCTCATTATGATTCTAAATGTATCAGTCTGTCTCGTCTGGATGAATTAATCAGTTCCCTCAGTGACTCGACACACATTCACATACATGAAGCCCCACGCTGTTTGTCCAGCGGTTCATGCCTTAGGTTTGTTAATTAAATGTCTGTGTTCACGTAAGCAGCCGTGTGAGGCGTTGAGAGGATGCCACGGTGCATTAGCGAGACAAGCTGCGAGTGTGTGTGTTCTAAACAGGGTTGAATCCAGAGGACCTTGAAAACGGGTTCTCCTGAGCTTCTTGTGAGACACATGGCAAACCAATCAAGAGAGGCCACAGGTGTGTGTTGGTGTGTGTGAAATGGAGAAGCTTGTTCTTGTTTGGTCCTCTTCTATTCCTTCTTCTTTCATTGGGGCTGGGTATCACCTCCAATTTCCTGAATTGATTTGATTCAGCCCGATTAGATGATTATTCATTTACATCAATTTTCCCTAAACATTAAAGACATTGTCAGATAATTAGTTTTATAAAACACTCACCCTGTTTACATGACAACCTGTAGTAATCAGACTACTGTAATAACCTGATTTGACGCAACTACATGCACTTCTAAAATACGATATTAAAAAGATTATCGTTTACATTAACCAAATCAAATTTATTCTGTGTACATACATCCGTGGTGACGTAACTTCCTGTTATTTTCAAAGTATTCATTGTTTGTTGAAGATGGCGAAGTCCACGGTCTTGGCGTTAGCTGCTTATGTGAGAGGTTATAAGCTGCTAAATAAGTTACAGGTGAATGAAGTCCAGGGGTGAACAAAAAAATCTGAATTTATCTCATAAGGAAAGCTGATTTTGACACAGGATGACACAGGTAACCTTTCATTTGTATGTTTAGATGTGGCCGAGCATCGTTAAGTTTTTTTACAACATTGTTATGATATTTGGATTCTTCTTCTTAAAACAAACAAACAAACAATAACGAATACTGAACCACGGTTGGCCCCTAAAACAAATTATTAATAAATGCATATAAAGGGAAAAAGGAGAAAAGATATTGAAGTAATGGATTAAATAAATACAATATAATCAAAAGAACGAGGAAAAAAATAGAAAATTAAATAAATTGCAAAAAAAAAAAAAAGAAAAAAAAAACTAGCTTGGTGGAGTTACCTTTTAAAGAAGTAAATTAATCTAAGAAAAGTTGCCACTTGCCAGAAGATTTATCGGGCAACAGCTGAGACATGGATGGGGCCTTGTTTGGCTTCCAGTGAAGCAGAAGGTGACAGCAGGCTTTTTTTAAATTCTTGTCTTCCCCTTCCTGTCTCTAGTTTGTGTGAAGTTTTTATATCCTCCGCCAAGGCGGAAGTTGTGTAATCAGAGGCGTTGGTTCGTCTTCTCTTCCTGTTTTTCTTTTTCTTCATCTTTCTCTTTCTTTTCTCTCCTCTTTTGTTTACTTCCTTTATTTAACCCTTCCTCTCTTATATATAAAAATCTAACCTCCCATCTCCCCTGGGTAGGCTGGGTGGCTGTTCATCTCCAAGCTTGGGTCCTCTACCAGAGTTCTGGGGCTTGAGGGTCCTACGCAGTATCTTAGCTGTTCCTAGGACTGCACTGTTCTGGAGAGAGGTGTCTGATGTTTCTCCAGATATCTGTTGGAGCCACTTCTCCAATGGGGGGGACACGACCCCCAGTGCTCCGATGACCACTGGTACTACCGTTGCCTTCACCTTCCAGGCTTTCTCCATCTCTTCCCTGAGTCCTGGTTTCTCGTGTAACTTTTTCCTGATATTTTAATCTTTGGAGATGGCTACATTGATCACTACAGCTTTCCTTTGTTGCTTATCCATGATCACAGTGTCCGGTTGGGAGGTTTTTCCCCTTGTGACATAGGGGTCTCGAGTCCAAATTCTGCACAGATGTTTCTGTACACTATGCTACTTGATTATGGCGTCCCATGCATTCTTTGCCTGCCAGTATCTTGCACCCTTCTGTGAGGTGCTGGATTGTTTCAGAGGCCTCTTTGCACAGCCTGCACCTGGGGTCCTGCTTGGTGTGGTAGATTTATGCCTCGATTGCCCTGGTACTCAAGGTTTGCTCCCATGCTGCCATGATTAGCGTGTCTGTGCTGTCCTTCAGTCCTACCCTTTCTAGCCATTGGTCGGACTTGTTCATATCCACCACTTCAGCTGTCAGTGGTGCATCCCATCCAGGGGCTTGTAATCCCATGATTGTTCCAACGTTTCATTCTCCTCCAGGTTCCATTGCCTAAGGCCTTCACTCCATGCTTCATCCCTTGGGGTCATCTTGCTGATGCATTCATGGAGCTTGGATGTTTCATCTTGGATTGTGGCCCTAATGTTTACTAGTCCTTGGCCTCTCTCTTTGTGCTTAGTGTATAGCCTCTGGACGCTGGATTTGGGGTGGAACCCTCCATGCATGGTGAACAGCTTCCGTGTTTTAACATATGTAGTCTGAACTTCCTCCTTTTGGACAGCTTATTATCCCAGCAAGGTATCTGATCACAGCAATGCGAATCTTGTTCTTCCCATTTATTTGACTTATATATATATATATATATATATATTTATAATAAAGTATATATATATATGTATATATAAAATATATTCAGTACCTAGTGTGCCTACTGGGCTCCATGCTGCTCTACTGCTATAACATGTGCAAAGTTGAGATCATTATGAACCTGCAGCTCTGCCAACAGTAGCTGCCTAAATGGTAAAAATCAACACACAAGATACATGTAGTTTTGATTTTAAACCATCAAATCTGTCACTCTTTTTTTTGTACATTTCTCTACGCATCCAGTTTCTTTCTTTTTCTTAACTGACACCCCCCCCACCCACACACACCCTGTTACCTTCCGTTACCTTCCCTCTTGCAGCTTCTTTTCTTTCATTATTCTTTCTTTTCTTTCATGTTTTCCTATTTCCACCCATCTGTTTGCCCTTCCCTCTCTTCCTCTTGTTCTTCATGCTTTGCTGTTACAGCCACCAGGGGAAGGCCTATGAAAACAGGCACAGACAATTACAGACAGACTCTGACTCCCTTCCCTCTAATGGCCCCATTTAGACAATGTGTCGCATCAGCAAGTCGCATGGCTAAATAATGAGAAGGAGAAGGAAGAGGAGGAGCAAGACTTGGGCAGAAGAAGATGAATGCAAGTTGTTTTCCGCATCCCTTCATCCAGACAGCTGCTACACCGTAAACACACACCACTGAAGTTGTGACCCTGAATGTGTTGATATGTGCGAGTGTGTGTGTTCATTCATCCCCTCACGTGCTGGTGTGTGTGATCGTTGGAGAGAAATATGGCATCTGGAGGTTTTTGCTGAAGCTCCTATCTTGTGTTTATGATTCAGCAGGCGAGAGAGAACATGCATTCCTTATGTCTCTCACCCTTTAAGAAACATTGTCTCTCTTTCATGCATTACACAAATACACACTGAAACACACACTTCCTCTCCATCAACAGCCTTTCAAAAGGATACCTTGCACACAGTCACTAAACTACAAAAACACATTTATGCCTGCACCCCCACCCACACACACATCCCCCCCCCCCCACACACACACACATACTCCCTCCTGCATACAGATGTGCTTCTGTACCATCTTATAAATGATATATACTCTCTTTAAACTACACACCCTTACTGCAGACAAAGTGCATTCAGCTCTGGTTGTTTTCTTTTAATCGTGTATTTTCCCAGTTTGGAGCTGAACAGGATTCATGTCCTGTATTAACATTTTATATATTATCATATATAACTATTTGTGAGGAAGATGTTTTTTCTGGATTACAATGTATTTTTGGTGCTTATGCAGACTGGCAGCAATTGACCTATAATGTGGCTAACCCTTGGAGCTTTTAATTAGTGTATTAAAGGGTCATATTGATGCTTCACCCTACTAACTACTAACTGCTTGCTTTTTTTCCCACTAAAGTGTTGCATGCTGCAGGTTTTAAGGCTGATCAGAAGCCTTCAAGGCAGCAATTTAAACTAGTCTGAGCTCAGAGACTGTTATTTCCCTGTCAAAGCTTGGTTTTTGTTTGCATTACTGCAGCTTGAAAACCAATTTTAAAGCCTCTGTATCGTTCAAGGTTACCCTTCCACCTGAGGGGAGAGAATCAGTATTAAAATGGAAAAAAAAAGGACCACATCGTCTCTATTCTTTATGACTTCCATTCATGCTTATTATTATTACTTCGAATCCATTTCTTTTAGCGCATAAGAGAAAAATGCAGTGCAGCCTGCTAGAGATGTTCACTGTTCATTAGGTTCATATTTAACACACATCTGTGGTTCGTGTCTTAGAGGAGATAAGTGTGTTTCTTTATAAACATAATCCATGATGCATAATTATCTCAGCAACAAGAAGCCCCACTGAAAAGTTTTTTTTTCATCTTGATTCCAGATTCTTACCTGTTATTTTGTTCCATATTCTTCATCCCAACCCCAACCCTCTTACACAAGCCTTCTTGTAATTTCTTTAAATTATCTTGGGGGAAAGTTCTCCAGACTTTTTGAAGGACTTTCCAAAGCTCTTTAGATGTTGGCTACCTTTTCTTTTCAAGATCAGACCTGTTGCCACTGATTTTCAGTCTATTCCTTGTATCATGTGGCATACTTCACCCTTTCTCCCCGTTTTCTTACTTTAAGAATGGCTTCTTGACAGCCACCCTGTCATGGAGACCATTTCTGACGAGGCTTTGGCCGACAGTAGACGGCTCAACTTAAGATCCAGATGCATCTCTCAGGTCCTTTGTCAGGTCTTTGCTTAAGGGCATCTGATACGTCTGATACTTGTCCAGTTTCCTTAAATGTTTTAATGGAGAATGAACTGTACTTGTAGTCACAGTTAGTCACAAACAAAGAAAAAGCAGAGAGGATTAAAAAGAGGAAAAAGTCCAGCATCCATCTTGTTAAATACCAAAGAGCAGGAAGTAAAAACCACTCAGTCTTCGTGAAACGAAATGACCTCTAAAAGCTGTGGAGTTGCTTTTAAGAAGCTCCTCGCTGTGTACGACAGACGCTCTGATACACTCACTGTGACATTTATGACTAAATCTCACATTCATCTTTCATCCACTCTGATGATGACTGATACAAAGAAAATGTCAGTAAACAACTTAAGCTGATACCAGTTATCTAAAACCTAGCAACTCTTTTTCTCACATATAAAAGTTGATTTTAACATGTTTTATTGGTTCTGTTTCAGTCTCTAAAGTTCCCATTGATACATGATGATTAAAGAAATAGATCATTTGAAAAAAAGCCCCTAGCAGGAAGTGATGGTCATGGCAACATATTACCTCTTTTGTAGCTTCTTTATTTTATTATAAACCGAATATATTTGGAGTTATTGGTGTAATTAATTGTGCAATCCATTCACAGATCTCAGATGCAGAGTGGGAGGACATGTTGGAGGGTTTTGATGAGCGGAGTTACCTGAACACTCGTCGCTGGAAGCCCGGTGACGACCCGTACACGCTCTACGCCTTCAACCAGAGAGAGAGTGAACGAATCCCGAGCAACCGAGCCCTGAGAGACACGCGGCACTACAGGTACACAAACTCTGAAAGAAACTAAACATAATCATTTAAAAAGTCATGACATTTTTTAAAATGCAACATCCTTTGAAACAAAACTCAACTTACCTTTATTTAAAAGGTTTTACTTATCAGAAGATTATAATAAATCATGTGGTCCTGTCAGGTCTTAATGTTGGGTAAATACAGCCTCACATGAACAACGTCATTATTTCACAAAAACTTAACCAGAAAGACAGCATCTGTTTGTGAAAAACTGCATCCAGTCTGCATTTTCCATATAAATTAAGAGGGTCAGTTGCCACCAGTTGCTGCTAATCAAATGCACCTAATTAACTGATCAACAGGAGTGTGCACATCTGCAAATGCAGATGTTTGCAGGTCTGCAGCATTTAAATGTGGTAAAACAATGCCAAGAAGGAAAGACATTAGCAATGATGTTGCTGCCCATCAATCTGAGAAGCGTTTTAAGGTTATTTCTTAACTATTTATAGTCAAAGTCTACTTTATTGTCAATTCTGCAGCATGTACAGGGTATATAGTCCATCATTCTACAGTGAAAACGATTTTTTACAAGTGGAAAACATTCAGAATAGCTGCCAGTCTTCCCTGGAGTAAATCACCTCTCTCGATCGCATTGAAAATTTTGTCTGATCGAGGTCGATTGGTTAAGCTGAGGTGTTTATATGACGTTTGATCTGATCAAAAGTCCTCCATGTAAACCCAGCTACTAAGTGGACCATGAGAGCCTCTTCATACATATTCTTGAGTCAAATGTGAGCCCATCTGTCTTACAGCTGAAATGAACTCATACAACAGGATAATGATCCCAAACACAGTAGCATATCTAAAACAGAATGACTAAAAAAAAAAAAAAAGAATCAAGTTGTTGACATGGTCCAGTCAAACATCCAGATCTCAACCTTATTAAAAATGCTGTGGTGGGACTATAAAAGAGCTGCAGAAAAAACCCCTGCAAACCTCAATGAGCTGAAGCAACGCTGACAAAAATTCCTCTACAATAATGTGACAGATGATGACATCATCCAGAAACCAATCGCTTCAAGATATTCGTGCTAAAAGTGGTTCAGCAAGTTACTGAATCACGGGGTGGACGTCTGCATCTTGGCTTAGTTTAGTTAAATAATGAATCACTGATATGTCAAGTGTTGTTAACCTGAGGTTGTATTTACCTTATTTTTACACCTGGTAAGAACCAGGTGACTTTTTAGGTCCCAACACTAAAAATCCTAGAACTGAAAAATGGCAGTGTGTCTATAAACACTGATACTTACACAGAAACATATGACAGAAAACATGCAGAGTATCCATATAGTCACTTTAAAACACAAGTGTCAGATGAGCAGAGAACACACATTGGGCGTGATGAACCTAATCTACACAGCATGAGCAATGCAGCAGTCGGCATGGCTCGGCAAGGTAGAGCAGTTGTCTTGTGACCCTGGCAACCTTAGGGTTGCCGGTTCGATCCTTGACCATGTCGAGGTGTCCTTGGGCAAGACACCGAACCCCTAATTGCTCCTGATGGGTTGTGGTGATTTATATAGCGCTTTGGATAAAAGCACTATATAAATACAGACCATTTACCATGTTCAACCGGACCTCTGGACATATATTTCTATTACACACAAACTCTAGAGTTTGATGTATGAATCTGTCAAAACTACTGCATGGGAGGAGAGCTTATCAGTGCGCACACAAAACAAACTCCAGCAGCCTGCAGGCATAAGCAGACACATCAGAAAACACGCGTGACACTGCAGATCAGCTCTCCACAACAGGTATGTGCAGACGCATGCATCACACATCTCCACCAGCTCGTAATCATTCTGTACTTAGCAAATTTAGATAATGAAACAAACATATTTTCATACAGAAACCAGCAACTTACAAACTTTCTGTTAAGAAATTAAATTAAATCAAAATAGAAATCCTCTTAGCGAAGTGCTCGTCAGAAGGAAGATAAGGAGCTTGTCAGCATCCGCTTACTATTTCAGGAGATAAAATACTTCCAGGCGAAAGTGTTCAGAGGCTGGCTTCATGTGGGATACAAACAACTTTTTTGCTGAGCTACTGTTTCCATTATGCTTTCAACATAAGCAAGATCTAGTAGTGAGACTTTTGCTTACTTGTACTTGTCATGTCTGGGTATCAAAGTAATTTTTGATGGTTCAAAGAGCTGAAAAGAGATGCTCACGAGTCATATTTCCCTCCCGCTGCTGGTAGTTCAGAGAAAATATAAATTCATTTTACACCAATCATCTGTAACATTACGGCCACCCGTCTAATGCCGAGAATTCCCTCCTGATGCCACCCAAGCAGACAAAGAACATCTGAGAGAGCATCTGTACCAGGATGTTAACCGTGGATTTGAGTCCTGTTGTCGGGTTGCACTAGAGTGAAGACGGGCACAAACGCATCTAAGAGTTTAACAGTTTTAATACAGAACTAGTACACTAAAGACCGGTGTGGGTCAAATGAGAGATTCTCAATACTACACAATGTGTTCCTCTGTGCAGGGAGTTTATATAGGGAGATGACCAGGTGTAGACACTGATGATGATGATGATGATTGTAGACAGGTGTGTTCCAAGATGGCTTGATCAGATGGTTTCTGGGTATTGTAGTTCTATTCCTGGTGATTAGTACTCCTGAGAGGTGGAGCGCACCCGAGAGGAAGGAGTAGGCATGACACCTGTAATTTGTTGGATGGGGTCAATGTTTCACAGGCTAAACATCTAATATCTATCAGATGTCTATAGTAACATGTAGTAATGTAGTAACATGGTTACGGAATGAGAGGCGTTGCACCTGAACGGTTACAGAGTATTTTAGAGAACCGATATTAATTTGTACATGTTAATAATATGAATTCTGAGTTATTACAGGTATCATGTGGGGTGCCACAGGGCTCTGTATTAGGCCCTTCATTGTTTGTACAGTTTATAAATGATCTGTGTCTTGTTTCCAAGTTGTTGAAGTGCGTTTTATTTGCTGATGATACAACTTTCTTTTGTAGTGGAGACAACTTATAACAGCTTCTGGACACAGTGGAAAATGAGTTTGAGTTAACCCATGGTTTGTTGTCAACAAAATATCTATTCACTTTGTCATCATGTCATGTCATGGCATGACATTATCTGTACCGCTTATTCCATTACGGGGGCGGGTGAGCTGGAGCCCATCCCAGCATTGTTTCAGGTGAGCTGTAATTCACTTTGGAAAAACAAAATGTATTAGATTTGCAAAACGTACATCAAATAGTTACAAAAAAATAAAAATAAATAATAATCAGATTGACATAGTTACAGAAATTAAGTTTTTAGGCGTTATTGTAGACCATAATCTAAACTGGAAATCAAATTATTTCAAAACCAATATGTCAAAATCTATGCAATACTGTACAAAGTAAAGGACTATCTGTGTGAGAAATGACTTTTTATGTTATATAACTCATTGATTGTTCAATATATGACCTATTGTGTAGGAATTTGGGGAAACAATTATCACAAAAACACAAATTAAGTTTTCTTACTGCAAAAGAAGACCATATGTATAATTTGTAAAAAAAAAAAAAAAAAGTATTCACTTTTTGAATAAAGTGAACCAACAAGTCCACTAATTATTGCACATACAGAAATTCAGAGATCTAGTAGACCACAACACAATTCAAATTATGTATAAAGTTAATAATAATCAATTGCAATTCTGTATCCAGAGGCTGTTTAAAAAGAGGGAGAAATGTTATAAACTTAGAGGAAGTGAAATGTTTAGCAAACCCAAAGTACGGACAAATGTTTCATTGTATATCTGTTACTGGTGTCAAACTGTGGAACAATTGTTCTGATGACTTAAAAATGAGTTAATACATAAATGACATACTAATGAAGTGTCATGAAAAGTGAAATGTAAAAGATTTTGGGGGTATTATTTTTACATGTTTCTCTTGTGCTGATGTCGTCAATCTTCTTTCAATGTTAATTTTGTTGATTATGGTAATTTGGTAACACTGTTTTGGTAATGATTAGGCGTTTTGTAAGCTACTGGCTTCAGCCTGCACCCTTTCGCTTTTTTTTTATTTTTATCTTCTTTCTGTAATAAAAAACCCCCAATGTTTTATTTACTTTCACTATACCAAAATAAATAAATTCTGGTTTATCTATTGAAGAATAACAATGTATCCATGTCAGAAAGCAGTTTATGTCCTGCTTAACTTCTCATGTTGTGGAATAAAGAAGTAGTTTTTTTTTTTGGTTAACTTCTTCACAACTTTAACCTGATAGCATCATAGATTCTTTATTTTCTTTTTTACTTTGAGAGTTTCTCTCACCAGTAAACTCTGTGTTCATTAACGCTGAGTTTTCTGTCAATAATAAATAAGCTTTTTTTATGCCATTTTTATAAAAGGTTTGACAGTTTAGTTTTTTGACACTTGTGTTTTCTTTAAAGGGAGGTTTTTCTACTCTTTCTCACAACTCGTAACAAAGCCTTTCACACTTTGGTATCCCCAAAACAAAGAGTATTTCAGCTTCTGTCTTGCATCCTGTCTCTTCTCTGAGCTCTCTCCAGTCAGTAAAAGTCAGTCTGGTGTTGACTCTCGTCTCTTACTTACATTTTCTGACAAGAATCAATATCAGAATCCACTTCATTGTCATTGCACATGGTACAATGTAATGAGGGTAGCAGCTCTCATGTTAAGATAAATAAATAAACAAACAAACAAATAAATAAATAAATACTGGCGTCTGAGTATGGTGCCATGAAGAAGTCTGGAAAACAAACTTGTGAGGTGGCGTTTCTCATACCCTGGATGCAACGTTGGCCCCAGGAACATGTGTAATGTACCAACAAAATAAGTCAAACACTGAATTTTAAGGTCTGATTCTTATGGAGTGTTGCTGGTGTCTATGAAGCAGGCTTCATTCAATAACCCTGAGGTTCACATACAAGTGTTCGCTACAGTTAAAGGTTACCAGGCAGCTCACGGTGACCCAACATCACGTCTGAAACATGTAAGTTTTATTGGATGACTGTTTAGTGACTGCAGCAGCTTCACAACTCGTGTAGGAGCTGGAATCTGTCAGCATAGCTGTCACCTACATCGCTGTGTCTGTACGCTGTTTCAACATGTATCCTTCAGATGATGTGATGGATGATGTCTGACTCAGTCTTAGCTTGTCTGCTGCCTCTGACACTGTGTGTGTGTGTGTGTGTGTATGCGTGTGTGTGTACGTGTGAGTGATTTTGCATTTCCATATGTGTTTGCTAATGTGCGTATGAGCACATTGTGACGACGGCCTGCATCATCTGCTGTGTTAACGGAGGAGAAATTCACTCTTGAGCTGACATAAGGCACTAAGTGTGTGTGTGTGTGAAAAATGTGGGGAGAATCTGCCTGCAGAAGGGGGAAACCAGGGATACACTTACACATTCATCTGTTAGTAGGGAGGTAGGGGGCTGATAGTGCTCATTTATCTCTTATTGGACAGTGATGATGTGTGTGCATGTGTGTGGGGATGAGGGGGTTTGCCGTTATGTGATTATCTGTTAACTGCGTTGCTGTGTAGCCGTGGATCTCAGGAGCACTTGGCAATGAAAATGATAGCACCTCATGCTCTGTTAGGATTGGGGGGAAAAAGGAGATTCTACAGTGAAAATTTTGACTAAAACTACTAAGGTTCTGTACTTTTGGAACACCTTCGTTTCCATTGCCGATTCGCTGAGGTGCTTCCTGCTCATTTCCTGAGAGGATGCATGTGGTGTGAATTGTGCTCATAACAGAAACGTGTAGCAAGAGCGTAAAATGAGACAACTGTTGTAGGACTGATAAGCAAAAGAAAATGTTACAGCTAGAAATTTCTGCATTAAAGTCAAGTTTCACATAAATAAATACAGTTTTTAATTCCCAAATATTTTTAAGCTCTCTGGTTTGTAATAAACATGCCAGAAGATGTGCAGTGATGCTGCTTCAAGTATTCAAAGATAACACAACCATGTCAGAAATATGAAAACTTAAAAGTTTATTATAAAAACAATGTTTGATTCAGAGAGGAACTTTGGGTGAAGACGTATGAGCTACTCTGGTGCACTAAAGCACTAGTGTAGAAGAGAGCAGGCTTACACAAGAAAATTCACATCTGTCATTTTCTCAGTTGGGCAACATCCTAAAATTCATAGGAGCAAAGTTTTTAAATTTTACCTGAAGATGTGTGGTTGGTCCTACCATCTGAATGTGGAGCTGAAACAGAGACTCATCAGACCAGGTTACATTTCTCCATCTTTTATTGTCCAGTTTTGCTGAGTCTGTGTGAATTGTAGCCTCAGTTTCCTGTTCTTAGCCAACAGGAGGCACCTGGTGGGGTCTTCTACTGCTGTGGCCCATCATATTCTGCAGACTTTGGTTGGAATTTTTGTTAATAAGCATTTGAACAGCTGGACCTGATGAAGTGACTTTATGTCCATTTACGCATTGCAGACCTTCAACACATTAAACATAGTTGGAGCAATGATGAGCAAATGAAAGGGATTTGCTTATTTCTCCTCTATGTTGCAGAATATCATTACAAATTGAAGGAATGTGGAGGAATTTCAGTGTGTGGTAAGGGAACAAATTTAAGCTGGATACCTGTGATCTCACACGGCACAGCATCAAGATTAGGGATTACTTTGGAAAACCTTTCTCAAGCAGTAGAATACTGAGTTACATTAACAAATATAAGATGGTACTGAACCAGCCTTCCTGCAGTCCTGACCTGTGCCCAGTCAAGAATGTGGGAAGATTTCAATAGAAGAAAATTGAAGCAACCACATACTGTTGCATGGCTGCAGGAAGAATAGGTTAATAAAACATCTCAAACTCTCCAACACTTTGTATTCTCAATGTATACTAAAAGTGTTGAGCATAAGGAAGTGGAAGAAACTTTACTTTTCCACCTTTTTTTTTTACATATGAAACAAAGTTGAAGAGACAAAACATGGAATATCTCAGGGTTTATACTGTCTGTAATGAAATATGCTCCATTTTCATTTTCTTTGTATTCCATATTGTTCTGACTTTTTCTGATTTGGAGTTGATAAATGTTTTTAAAAAGAAGCGCTTCCATTGTATTGCATATATCTTTGCATTACAGCCACAGTGTGTCCGTGGTTGTGTTTGGTGGGAAGGCGTATCAGAGATCTGTGAAGAGCCTTTTTTGTTAAGGCAGTGTATTTTTGGAGTGGAGGCAGATTGTCCAGGTTTTTATTTTGTATGGGAGGAGTGCTCCTCTATCTCTTGTTTGAAGGAGGAACAGCGGAGAGTAAGCAACGAAAAAGATGCGAGGAGGCCTGCAAATATTTCCTGCAATAGGGAGATGGAAGAGAAAAGGTGGAGGAATAAAAGTCAAGAGGAGATTAAGAAAATGAGGGAAGGAGAGGTGGAGGAGAGGAGATGGGGGCGATGCTACAAGCTGCCGAGAGGAGAGATAATTGCCACATGCTGAGCTTGAGAGGCTGTGTGTGTGTTCGTATGTGTAGATAAACCAGTACACTTCAGTGCGTTGCTATTATCTCAGTGAACAAGGGAACCTCCCTCCGTCTGCTTTCTGACTGTCTATAAGCCCAACAGCCGCTTCGCAACAGGAGTTAGATTCAAGCTGGAAGACAATGGGCTGAAACAGTACAGAGGAAGGAAGTCCTACAAGACTACACTGTGGGTTGATATGGCAACAAGGAGCGTGCAGGACTTATGGTAATGCAAGACGAGAGGATGGAAGAAATGCATCGTTAACATACTATAAGTGGTTTAAGAAAATGGTTTCAAGCATAAAGAAGTGATTTCATGGCACGCTTTTGGCCTTTTTTTTACACACATTTAACAAGTCTCCTTCTGCAGGGGTGGTTTTCTCTGGCTCTTTCTCCCACGGTCTAAAACTTATATGTTGGGTAAACTATTAATTCTAGAGGACTCATAGGTAGCATTGTGATGATGTGTTGACTTGATGCAGACTGCCTTTGACTTAATGTCAGCAGGTATCATAGACTGTATTCCAGTGACCCTCTGCAGGATACAGAATGTGCTTGTACATATCAGCATAGTACTGAATGATTAAGCTTTATAGGTGGCTTGTTACTCATCTTGTTTCAACAGTGCAGTAAGCTACTAGCCTAGCATCGGCATATTTTATTTACAGGGATGTTAATAAGGCAGCTAAATGACTGACATCATTGCAGTCTCCCATCAGAACAAGCAATGTCAATGTTGGTCTACAGCACAAAACTGATCAGTTTAAAAATAGCTAAATTAGTCCAAGTCAGCTTTATTGTGAGTTCTGCATCATGTACATGACAAACAGAATTGAAATTATTGTTCTCTCAAACCTTGGAGTGATAAAATTTGCTGCTTCTATTTATCATGTTTTATTTACACAGTGATAGTACTTTTTTATTTTATTTTTTTTTTTTTTACTTTTAAATTTTTTATTTTTATTTTGTCACGTCAAGGTTTGCGAGAACCATAATTTCAATTCTCTGTTGGTCCTGTACATTCTGCATTACCATTAAGCTGGCTTTGATTTTGAAAATGTTATTGACAATTATGAGACTGAAGATGCATCTCAAACTGTAAAAAAACATGAATATATTTGCTTTTTATAATTAAGATGAGGCTGCAGAGGATGTAGCACTCCATGGGGGAGTGTGTATGTTTAACAATTTATAATGCAAATCTGCCAAAACAAACAACAACAACCCCCCAAAAAACAAAGATAAAGTCATGTCATTTTCTGTACCGCTTGTTCCCATTAGGGGTCGCGGGGTGAGCTGGAGCCTATCCCAGCAGTGTTTCA
>JBAMHW010000025.1:23395535-23405694 GCA_037177495.1 Rhadinocentrus ornatus
TTGAGCTAGCGGCTAACGGCTAATAAAACAGTGCAAAGTGGAATAAATATTCCACAGAACACTCTTAACATTCACTCTACGACTACAACACATTTTAACACACATTTTTCAACGGGTTCACAGCATTAACATTAATATCATACCTGTAATGGAAGATTTAAGAAAGAACTCTCAAGACGCGATGCTTCATCTGCAGCAGCTCTAGTGTGAATGAAGCATGCGTAGAGAGATCCCTCTCCTGATCTCTGCAGACATTACCAGTCCAATCTGGATAAATACCCAGACTTAATTAACAGATCAATGATCATCTTAACCTCTTACATAGTAGAAAACAATTAATTTGAACAAGTTATAGAGCACATCACACCCAGATCAAAAACATTAATTATTTAAAGTAAATACAGCTATCACACTTGGTGATACGCTGTTATAAAATAAACGCACAGGAGCAGACAAGCTAATCACCACATGGTCTTGTATCATTTTTTTATGTGGTCAGACGGATCTGTGTAATAAACCCTGACCTTTATTGTGCCAGAGGACTAAATGATTGACGCATCCATCTTCATCCCTTGTGGAGAATCTCAGAAGCTCATAATTTATTAGCAACTGTGAGAGTATTTTTTTTCTTCATGACGTAAATAATCCTCCAGGTCATGGCCCTCAACCTTAAACCACACAGCAGGGCCTCACTGTAGCAGTACAGAGGAGTAAACAGCCTGCGTGGACAGTAGCTAACAGCGCATTGATCTGCCCTCCAGTGACAGAAGCTTCAACCTCTTCAGATAATTAATTCCCCCTAATCAAGTTCACTGCTGTAATACAGAGGCTGAGATTAGGAAGACAGTCAGATGGAGCAGAGATGGAGACTAGTGCTACTTTTGTGGGGTTTTGTCTTCTTGGAGAAGCTCGCAGAAAAGCAAATGTTAGTTTCCATGTCACAGAGGACCAAATAATGTTAAAAAATCTGTACAAATATCTCTTAATTGGAGCACTAAATCATTCAGATTTATCCAGACTTTACATGATTGAACATTTTCAAATGGAGCTTTTAAAAACCTCTTGATAATACAAAATATTCAGTGCCTGACAAACCCTGGATTTACTGAACATCTGAAGGAGGCTAGTGTGATTTTTGTAACTGGATATGTTTGGATCCTTTGGGAAGGAGATTATTTATATGAGGCGGGATTTTCTAGATTTATGGTGGGTAATTTTCTGCAAATAAACACAATGGCTGGTGCTAGGAGGAGGCAAAGAAAGCATGGGACAGCAGTAAGAGAATTTCTCTACTAATATATGTTTAGTCAAAATACCAGAGGAACATCCCGCTTGTCAAAACAAGTATTAATTTTCTGGAGGAAATCCCAACTGCATGAACTATTAAGCTGTTCCAAACTGCAAATCTTTTCTTGTAGCCATTTTTGTCTTCTGTGTTTCAGTCACATAACCTGGGATTAACCAGAATTTCACCATCTGCGTTTCAACCTGCAGTGTCCTTGGTCCAGAGATATGATGAGAAAAAATGCAGATAATAGGACGATAATGGCGCCAAATTGCCAGGATGCTCACCAAGCAATCATTCACTGGTATCCAGCTCATACAACTGGAATAAAACCTTTTCTCAGCCAGTAGGATGTGGAGAGTAGTCTGCAGTGACATCATGCTTATACTTTAGTTTATAATGATATAATGACCCTACTTGTGTGTGCTGTCCATGGTCCTGAACTGTTTAACAAACAAGCCATTTAAGTTAAAAATAAAAGGAAAAGGAAACTTTTATCAGCAGTCCAGTTTCAATGTGTTCCCTAACTTAACAGGTGAAATATGTACATGATGTAAATGTTGTAGTCTTCATGTTTGTGACTGTTATGTGCTAAGTTGTGGTTCTCTGAGTAGATTGCTTTATTTATTATTAATTTGAGATGATTGCATCTGTTTTCGTGAGTTAAATGCAGCAGAACTGATCACTACCAGCTCCTGATGCCCAGTAACCTTTAAAGATGTGAAGCTAAGTGGATGTGCTTTGAAACGTAACAATCATATTTTCATTTTCTATTTTACTTGAAATGGTACAGATGAGCTTTCTGTTTGTAATCACTAAATACAAAAATATAAGTTAAAGGCTTTTGCTGCTGTATTTTCCAGGCAGAGGTTTGATTGCAGCCATTCATCTGTTTACAGGGATTTGCAGAATCTACCTAAATTTCATGAAACTGAGAGTTGGAGCATGGGTGCTCAGATTAGAAATACTTTAATTACGACTGCTAAATGTAGCTTTAGCCTTGGAGGATTTTCTCTTTTAACTACATCAGCTGCTATTTATTCTAAACATTTGATTATTACGAAGGGTATGAAGACTCTCCGTCAGTGCTCTGAACTCTTGATTTGATGGTACATTTTTTGCCGTCTGGTGGTGTTTTCTTAAAAGTGTAGATGACACTACATGAAGTGAAGCGGACCCCCACGTAGCTGTCAAAGCAGAGGAAATGGGACTTTCCATGCTAACAATGCTGACTTCCTCTGTTTGACTTAAGCCTCTGAAGCTGCTACAGGAAATGAGGAGCAAGCCTCTGATCGTTCGCTTTGATTTCAAACATTAGCTTTTCATCCCCACTGCTCTCATTTCCTTTATTGTTTCTTTCCCACATTCCCTCCTTTATATTTCATTTTGTATTCTCTCTGGCACTCTATGCACTGATAAAATGATGTAAATGTGGAGAGCTGGTGCTGACTGCTGGGCAGATGACTTGATAGGCAAACCGACTGGTACAGCTCTGATAAGACACGGCATGATGCTGGAACATTGCACTTTCATTTCTTTCTTTATCTCTCCATCATAAAATAATCTTTTTTTTTTTTTTTAACCTAAGGTCTGTTGCTGCAACGCTCTCAGGGAAGACAAACAAACTCATCTGGACCTTAAAATACTCTAAATGTAAATTTAAATCTGCGCTCTCCTGTACTTGAATAAACGACCTTCTTGGATGCGAGCAGCTCTAAGTGACCCTGACATAATGTATGCACAGAACTGTAAGGAAAATGGTTCAGTCAGCACACATGCATCTGGACTGCTGAATAAAGAAACCTTAATACTCCTCAGGATGTCCTTTACTGCGATTATGGGCTGGTTTGTTGCTGCAGTGCAGCCACACCACTGGACTTGTAATCAAAGCGAGGAATCCCTCAGTAAAGGGGCTCCAATGCTGACATTTTACTGCATAAAACATTGATACATACATATGACTTTATTTAAAAAAACAAAAAACAACAATAAATAAATAAATAAATAAATAAATAAATAAATAAATATATATATATATATATATATATATATAAGAAACCAAGATATCTATTGTGTCATATTACCTTTGTGCTGCTTTTACAACACCATCATGGCAAAGGTAACCCAGTGGTACAGTGAGGGTAGCTGGATCAATTGTAACGTAGCAGCAGAGTTCTTTTAATCCCCGTCCCGGCGCTGCCTAATCCAAATGGAGCGCTGAATAGTCCTGAAGCAAATTGCCTCCCAGGAGCTTCTCCGTTGGCTCTGCCTGCAGCTTAATTCTCTTTTTCCTTGCTCAGCTCTATCTCTAACTGTCTTCATTACATTTTAAACCGTATCAACCACATAACCAGACTGAGAACAGTTGTTGGTGTTAATGAAGTGAAAATAAATTTCATGTGACACATATTTGTACACTGTTATAGAATTAAAACAGTTATTTTCTGTAATTAATCGGGTGTAGTTGGTTATTAAAGTTAGCGCTGTGTTTAAGTACAGCTAAGGAAGTAAGGAGACAGGTTCACAGTGGTACTCACTGGACTGCTGCCTTGGAAACTTGGTTTTGACTATCATCCATTTGTTTTGGCTCGGTTTAGGCAACAGAACCACAAGGTTAGAGTGAGGAAAATCTTTTAAACTAAAGTAAACAAGTGCCATTTTAAAGCTGTACAAACTAACTTAAAATGGATTGTTTAAAGAAAATTATGCTAGATGAGAAAGAAACTTTTGCTTTAGTTCTTAACCTGGTTAATGTTGTTCATGCTGCTTCATTGAGGAAGTCCTGAAACCCTGTTTGAATATACAGCCTGTACTTGTACACTTGGCTTCAAACTCACACCCCCTCCCACCTGAAACAAATCAATAGGTTTTCCAGCAGAAAATGACTAAATTCATCCATGAATTTAACATCTTGTTCTGCAACGGTTTCATCAACACTTTTTACGGTATGAATGCTGTAGACCGAGTCAGACACGTTGGTTTCTAGAGCAGGTCATGATGTGATATCACCATATAGATGGTATTTTTCTCTGTATCTCAGATATTAAGACACAGATAGCAGAAAACTTTCATCAGCTCAACCAGGACAAAGCAAAAGTTTAGGTTATTGGTCCAGAAGAACACAGAGGAACTGTTTTAAAGACTGAAATCACTTTATTTTAATCCATCTGAGGAAGTCAAAAACCTCTGAGTTTTTATTTAAATTTTAATTGTATGCGTCACATTAAAAACATTCCAAAGATAAGGTTCTTTCATCTCAAGAATATATTCCATTGTTGCTCTCTCAGACACACTAATCCATGCTTTTATTTTATTATTGCAATTCCCTTCTTTCTGCTCTTCCTAAAAAGACTATAAATCCATTATAGTTTTTCTAGAACTCAGCTACTGGTCTGCTGGTAACCAGAAAGAGAGCTCATAATAATCCAGTCTCTCTGAATTGGCTTCCTGTTTGCTTCCAAATTGATTTAAAAAACATTTTTGTTAGGTTTTGAAGCTGTTAAAGGTTTTAGTCCTGAGTATTTATCTAACTTGCTTTTAGTTTACGAGCCTCCCGGAGCCCTCAGGTCGTTGGTGGCTGGTCTCTTATTTATTCCTAAGGCGAGGACTAAAACACATGTAGAGGCATCTTCTAGGTTTTATGCTCCTCGCTTGTGGAACGGCTTTCAGGGGACACGAGGGCCGCTGGGTGAAAAAAAACTTTTTAGTGAAGCTTCTAAATAAATACATTTTTAGTATTCATAATCAGTAATTTAGAGATTTATTTCTCTTCATGTTAAATCTGGTTGTGTTATTTTCTGATTGTGTTTTCCATATTTATTTAGTAATTTCATTTATATTCTTGCATTATTAATAAACTTTTTTTAATATTTAAATTATGTCCATTTATACCATATCAGCTTAGAACAACATTTAAACTTCCAGTGTTTTTTCCCCCCAGTACGATTGGTGAGGATTAACTCAGATAACATCATTTCATGTACATGTGTGTGTTTGCGTTTATGTTTTACTGCAAACTGTCTGCAAGTTTTTGTCTCATCACTTGTCTGTTTTGTTTGAGGTAGAGAACTGTAAGAGTTGCATTTGATTTTCTGTATTACAGGATATTATTGTTTAATTTGCTGGTTTTAACTCACCTTGTTGAGCTCTGTCACCAACTTTTGTACTTTCCCACACTTAAGTGATTTTTGGTCTCAACTCATCTTTCTTCCTTTTCTTTTTCCAACTCTCCAACACTTAGATAATCCCTTTCTCAGCTCCCCTTCTCCTTCAGACTGCCCTCTCCTTTTCCATCCCTCCTTCCAGGTTTGTCAAACTTCGCCTCACTTGTACAGGCAAACCCTCCTTCCTTCAACCTTCCTTTCCTTTGAGCCCAGTCCTTTTTAGACCGTGTCCTCATACATCTCTCTGTCCTTCTAAATCTAATTTTCAACCCGACCTCTCTCTGTTCTCTCTGCTTCTCTTCTTAATTAAATGATTAATAAGTGATGAAAGGCATTTAAAGAGTTTAGGCCGTAACTTTTCATTACTTTACCGTTAACTACCCTCTTCAGTTATGTGTCGGACTTGTGTGTGTGGGTGTGAATGAGAAACATTTAAATGGCTCTATATAATAAATTTACTCATTAAGGCAGTCGTTTTAAGAATAAGTTTCTAAATAGTATGTCGAACTACTTACACAGTTTAAAATTATCATTAATTAGGTTTTTTAACAGAAGATGTTAACGATGTTTAGAAAGTATACCCTCTTTATAATCACATGTTTAACATACAGAATGTTATTTAAAATGGTCCTCAACAGCTCTTAAAATGAGGTGAAAAGCTGCAGGCCTGAAGGTTGGGGTCTGGACTTTGACTGGATCATGTCAGCACCTTGATTTTTTTCTTTTTCATTCTATTGTGAATTTGCCGTGTTAGCTATCATTGTCCTGTTGTATGACCCAGTTTCAGACAAGTTTTAGCTGTTGGACAGATGTCCTCACATTTCACTCTTTACTTTGGTATCCAGAGGAGTTTATTATCCACCTAGACCACATTCACACTGGCACAGTTTGGTCTGCTTTAAACGTCCCATATTATGCTAAATTCACTTTCTAAAGGTTTTCTAACAGTCATATGTGTCCTCATAGCCTGTGTATGAGGCCCAAAAAACAGCTCAAATGGGTGCATCTGAGATCTTTGTCTTTGTGACCTCACAAATGGAAATAACCTCTGCCCCAGGTAGTGACCCACCCCCAGCTTGCTCAGCTTGCCCTCAAAAATCACAGAGCGGCTGCCAATGAAAGCAGGATCTTCTCCCAGAGAGGGACGTGCACAGGCACCACTCATTAACACCTAAAGGTTCAGACACAGAAACAGCCTTTAGAGATCACTTATGGAATGGCTGAAATTAAGGACCAAGGCTGAATTTGTGGTTATACACTTTCAAAACAATGTTGTTGGACACCCATGTGAAATTGTTGAAACAATGTATGATATGGGAAGCAAACCCTAGACCACTTCCATGGATAGTCCGGTCTGTTTAAACTTGTGGGAACACACATTGAGACTCTGGTGAGGATCAAAAAGCAAACTCTGGTCTGCTTGAGAGGGTCTAGGTTCACTTGCAAGTGAACTCTGGTGCGGTTCACATGCAGTGTGAAAGCAAACAGACCATCCAGTGAACCAAAGAGAGGACGTTAAGTTGAGCAACATGTCAGATTTCTGGCCGCCTCTCCTGCTGCTCATACTGGACATTCTGGTGAAAACACCAGGTTTTAAAACCAAAGTAAAACAGAAACTCCGAGACTGATTAAATTTAGTGTTGTTCCATTGTTTACTTATGAACAAGTGGTTTTGAGCCTTGGCCAATCAATGAGCTGGATTTTCTTTCTTATGGGCCAGGTGTAGTTTCAGTGAATACCGCCTCCTAGTGAGCAGCTGCTGTTACAGTGTGACATTGTTCATGTGGTTTGGTCCTCTTGAGTGTAAAAGCAAAGCAAACCAAACAAAGGTGCCAAATTTGTCAGAATGCACCCTCAATGACTGCAAGGTGTCCAGGTCCTGTCTCCAATATAAGTCCAGTGCACTGCACTCAATAGTTTATATGATGTGTGTGCTGATATGCTGTGTTTAGTTTTTTTGTGGATTCTGACGAAACATCTCCTCTGTGGTCTGATCTGTCAGAAGGACGTTGTTCCAGAAGTCTTAGCAAACCTAAGCTGTGCTGCCATGTTTATAGAGAAGAGCTTTTCTACTGCAACCCTTTTTAAACAAGCCATGCTTAAATCTGTTTCTAATTTTAAGTCCTGTTTAAAGGCCATTGCAGTAATCCAGTCTACTAGAAAGGTATGGATGAGTTTCTCCTGGCCTTTCTGGGAGACTAAACCTTTAATTCTGTTGATATTTCTGAGCTTTCAAATAGTTTGGAAACAATCTGATAGTCCTTTCCAGATTGACTTGCGCCAACAGTTAGTCTAAGATCATTGCTAATGCGTTTTATTAAAGACGCACTACGGAACGTGCAGATTTTCTTAGGGACACACCCCCTATTGACGGCTAATTTGACAGACCTTATTTTCAGACCTAAAAAATCCGACCTGACTCGTCTGACGGCACAGTGACTGCTATTATGTGCATTTTTGGAGCTGTCGCTGCCCAGCAGCATCCCGAGGCCGAGGAACAACTATTTCTTCCCGGTTGCTGCATGACGTTGCAGCAGAGTTTACCTTTACAAACCGCATCGCACATTCACAAGCAGATATAAACACGACGTGGCTGGTTCAGCAGATACCACAAGAAGACATTATCAGAGGAAGAGGAAAAAAAAGAGAGAAAGGGACAGAGCAAGAGATAAAACTGTCTTTTACTGGCTGGAGTGATCTCAGAGTGCAGATAGGATGCAAGATGGAAGCAGGATTAGCCGTCGATTGGGGGAAAATCTGCAAAAGTTCTGTCGTGTGTCTTTAACACACCTGAATGCTGCAGAGCAGCAAAGCTTTGCTTTTATAAAGCTGCTCACACTGGAATATTATTCTGCTCCTATTGAAGCAGTAAGAATCTGGTCAGTTTCAATTTCTGTTTCTGCATTTTGTTTAAGAAATTATGTTGGTGTAATATGTCATGCTTCGTTGCTTGTCTGTGGTTGTTTTCGGCCATATTTTTTATTTTTGCTCTCATAAATACATTTTGGGAATTTTAAGTAGATGTACTTTCTTTTTCATATCACTGTATTTCACACCCAACCAGGATAATAAAAGACAAACCGGTCTTCCCACATTCACTCACCTGAAACAGCTGCACAGCTGAAAACAGGGAAAGAACAGCCCACACAGTTGACCCTTGTCTCCACCAGCATTTTTATTCCAGAGCTTCCAAACTGCTCTGAATGTAGGACGGGCTGGGCAAACAAATCTGCTCATAACTTTTTTTCTATGATAGAAACATTATTTAACTGGGTAGATCTGGACTCAAACACACATGCTCTTATTCTCATTGTCTGTCCCCCTCCTCTGCTTCATTGAATGTTTGTTTCCTGTCGAGCCATTTATGCTGTAAGTTATGAGCATTTTGCCGTTAATGACAGCCAAATGGCCGACACGGCTGCCGTCAAACTCTAAATGTGTAAATCGAAACTCTGTGCTCGGTGTGCCAAAATCAATATCTTGACCTCGGAAAAGGAAGATATTATTTCTCAACTCTCAGCGCATTATTGCGTTCATGTGTGTGTGGGATCACATTATGGCTTGTGCTGGGGGCATGCAGGGATGACTACAATATAGATGTGTCATTAATTCCGGTGTGAGGATCAATTACAGCGATCGCCGTGGGCCAGAGTTTCGACTGGAATGAGCCAGAGAGCAGAAATGGTGGGAGGTGAACGGACTAAACCAAAGACTGTAGGGTGAAATACGAAGGGAACATTTTGTTGCATGAGCATATATTGTCAGTCATGCTAGAGGTTAGACTGATGTTGGCTGTAATCCCTTAGTGTTTAATATTTTTAAGGGACCTGGACCGTGATGAGACTTGTTTTTCACCTGGCTGCTAACAATGTTTCCTACTGTGATAAGTTAGTTCAAATGTTAAACTGCCATTACATTTCTTATTTATGTTTTTATTATGTTCCTTATTAAATAATGAATTCCAGTTGATGACTGTCTTTTATACCCAGATGGTGAAAAACTGAATATAAGACTGGGTTTTTCCAATGAAGTAACTTGTCTGTGCAGGCTCTTATTCATTCAGGTAATGATATCCAACATCCATTGAGTCAAGTCAGCTGGACTGAATTTAGTTTCTTGAAAACAGTTATCCACCCTTTTTGGAGTCCTTGGATAGAGAGCCCTCCTTCCAGGGACTCCCTCGCTCTGGTGGGGAACTTCAATGTTCACGTGGGCAATGACAGTGAGACCTGGAGGTGTGTGACTGGGTGGAACAGCCCCCCAGATCTAAATCCGTGTGATGTTTTGTTATTGGACTTCTGTGCTCGTCATGGATTGACCATAACGAACACCATGTTCAGGCATCCAACGCGTCGCATTGCTTTTGCCGATGTATGGCTCGAGTGCAGCTGCTCGGCTGTGGAAAACAAATCCATTAAGCTCTCCTCATGCTATTCTTGAGCTGATCTAAAGGCCACATGAGGTCTGTAGCAATCGACTCTTCATTTTACAAGGCCTACCACTTCGTGGCTGAGTTGTTGTCGCACCCAATTGTTCCACTTTGTTATGATACCACTGACGGTTGACTGTGGAATATTTAGGAGTGAGGAAATTTCATGACTAGACATATTTTTCTGTTGTTTTTTTTCACTCTCAAGTTTTGGATGAGCTGTTGGTTTCCAGGAAAAGTCGCTGAGCCATGTGCTGCTGCTATATCTGAAAATCAAGTCAC
>JBAMHW010000025.1:23417254-23432350 GCA_037177495.1 Rhadinocentrus ornatus
AGCTGGAGCCTATCCCAGCAGTGTTTCAGGTGAAGGCAGGGTACACCCTGGACAGGTCACCAGTCCATCGCAGGCTGTATAATTATATATCAGCATTTCCGAGAGTGTGTGTGTGTGTGTGTGAGTCTGTTGCACAAACAATAGAAAATTTAAGCTTAGATAGATGACACAAAGCTGTGGTAATAGCTCCACGGGGACTGCAGCTTCTTTTTGTGTGTGTGTCTGTTTAATACCCAGCAAGCATGGAACTTAACAACAATACAGCCATTTCTAGTGTGACAGTGAATCTGCAGGCTGACTCTAACGAACTCTTTCACTGATCGGTGGACTGGTTGACTTAATGGCTTCCTATCTCACTGCCTGTCTGCACTTTTTTCTTTTTTTTTTTAATAATGAAAGAAAAAAAAGGACATATCACCCTCTGACAGCTTGGATAGACTTCAGCTACTAAATAGCAACAACTACTAAAACTACTCATTGTCATGTTTCACCACCTTAGATCTTGTGTGTTGGGTTTTGATCTGTTCCTTGGTTTGTTGTATTTTGATCTGGGTTTATAGTTTGGTGTTGTGTGATGCTATGGACAAGGTTCTGCTGGGGCACTTTGTGTCTTGCAATCCAGCATCTTAGGGATGCGTTGGACAAACAAGTAGGATCCATGGAGGTTACATATCAGTACGTACAGAACTTAATGGGTCAGCTACTGATGGTTTGGTGCCAAACACCACAGCAGAACCTCAGGGGTCTAGTGGAGTCCATGTCACAATGAGTCAGTCAATATGAGCCCAGTGGTCATAATCTCACTGATATGTACATGTGTATATTATATGAACATTATCTCACATTTCTCACACTTCATTACCAACTTTTTTATTTTTAAAATTGACCCACCAACTGTAAGGCTGACCAGGTGTCATCCAAAACAGTGACACTAGCAGCAGGTTTTGTATTGCGAATGTTAAATTATAACTTTATTGATGCCTTCTGAGGACTTATTTCCTCATTATGGTGGGAGAGAAACTGTAAACGTGTATGCAAATGTGTTTCAGGTTGGTATCAGAAGTGTTTGGGCTTCCCTTGTTTTCACGTCATGTCTACATTACCCTCAGAATGGAGTTTCTAAACCTCTTAACTTGAATAAATTTTCAACTAAATGCGTTTTTTAGTGACCTACAACTTCATTTGAATGAACTTTCATAAAAACATTAAAAAAAGCAAAGTTTCTAAAAACAAATAAACAAGATGCAACAATGCATCCTGATGAAGATATAAAACAGCTGTTATCAACATCCCTGGTAAACTTGCATTTTCTATTTAAGCTAAAATCCAAAAGATAAACTATTTAAACAGTTTTTTTTATGTTGTGCTTCCTCAAAATCACATAATCTCTTCTCTGTTCCTGTTTCTGCTTCCTTTGTATCTTAATGATGAAAATGAAGGAAATTGGTCTGATGATGGATTTAAAGTGACAGCATCGTTTTGCTGCGCATCAGCACAGTAGAAATAGATGTTAATGCTGGTTTTTATTTCCTATTTGTACTCTGTTTGGAAAGAAGCCTGAGTGGTTTAATGACTAATTTAATCACTAACGGATGGGGTATTTAACAGAGTGGATGCGCAGAACTCTGATACCAAATTCTAAAGCTCTCTCTTTTTTTATTTATTTTTTTTTAGCATAATAAAGGGAGGATGCCTGGAGGCTGCAAGCATTCATTATTTCACAGGAAAGGAGCATTTATCACCAAGATTACCATCATGGTGAGGTATTTGCATATTAGAAATATATATTTTTGGCTCAGTAAATCATTTGTAGCTTCAGGTTGGGACTTGCTGGTCGACTGAGCTTCGTTGCTCACTGCGAAAGTTTTTACTTCCCACACAGACACTGTCTGAGATGTCTCTGGCTTCAGCTTCAATTAAGCAATTGAAGCTCAGTTGGTGTTATATATTTTCTGTTTCTGTGTCATATAATGATTATTATGAGCTTCAGTGAAAACTCTTCGGAATAAATCTGGTTTTTGATAACACGAGACTGATATTTGTGACAGCAGAGTGAAGGTATACAGCCACAGTAGACCCTGGTGGCCTGTTAGTGGGGTTTTGTTGATCATGTGCCTTCAGTTCAGAGTGATTTAGTGAAGAGGCATATTTTTTATTTGTTCACACTGTTACTGAGTATTTGTGGCCATGTTTGTGTGTGTCAGTGACTGAGAGTCTGGGAAGCTCTCCAAACTAGGACGTATGCCCTCCAATCACCAGCTGTTTACCACAGATAGCTCCCAGTAAATTTGGAGGACCACACACACTAACACACTGTCACCCACCTCCTCTCCCATCACATTCGATTAGGCGATGTGTAGATGACACTGAGGTCATGACTTGTATTACTTGTTTTGTAGGGACATACTTAATATCCGTTTACAGCCACAATGTGAAGAGCTGCTTCTATTTGATTTTATTTATTAATCATTTCAGAGGAAAAGGAAAATACATTTAGGATGATATGTTGATATAGAGCAGTATAATGATGGAAAAATAGCAAATGTGTGTGTGTTGTGATGGTGCATGATTAAGGGATGAGAGAGCCTGACTGCCTGGTTGACCAATTAACTGTGTGCATGTTTGAGAGTGTGTGTTTGCACACTCAAATTGCTCTATAAATGGCAGCCAGATGGCTATTTGCTTTCTAAAATTGTCCTGAACCGTCAAGGTGACGGGTTCAGCAGCACCTCACTGTGCTCAGGTGCCCTTGAGCAAGAAACCTAATCTGTCTAATGATGACATGAAGAGTTTTCGCATTATTTCATGGTATTAGATTTTAATATTAACCAAATTAGTTTTAAAACAATGTGTGCATGTGACTATTGAGCAGAATTTATTTTATATCACGTTACTTTACAGAAGGAAATGCAACATTTCTTCATGTCCCTTTTCAGCAGTTATTGATGTCCTAAAAACTCATCTGTGTTCCTCACAATTTTACATTTACGAGTTTTGCTTTAGTATGACTTTACACCTTTTTCTTAATTCAGTGAGATGGTAGCTATGGTCCACCAGCCAGCAGTGGCTTGATGCTCGAGCTGAGGCTCCGGCTGGTTCAGGCTGGGCCGAGTTTTGCTGACTTAAGGCTAGTCCCACTCACTTTGCCGAGCAGTTCCCCTGCTAGCTGTCAGTTAACTACTCCTCGTTCCTTCCTAGCTTCTCATTTAGCACAATCTTTATAGCTGCACAGCCAGGATTGATTCCTCTTTCTCTTTAAGGTTAGAAAATATCTTAAATATTCAACTTAAAAAATGGCTTATGGCAATTTATACCTGCTCCCTTATCTGAATTATTTATATTTTTTACGACTTGATGTTCAACATCATTTTGAAAACTTTTTTCCATCAACACAACGTACCTCAGACCAGCCTCAGATCTGCAGTCAAAGTGATCAGAAATAAGCATCGTCTGAAACCTGATGTGAAAGATGTGAACACACAAGGCCAACTGTAAGCTTAAATATTAAAGGTCCTATATTACACATTTTTTCAGCAATTTCATATAGGTTTCATAGGTCCAACAACATTGTTCTCAAAGTGTATTTCCCTAAATTCAGCCTTGGTCCTTAATTTCAGCCATTCCAAAAGTAGCTCTAGCAAGTTCTATGGAGACCAGGCTGTTTCTGAACCTTTAAATCTTCATTAGTCCACGTGCCTGTCCACGCTCCTTTCTGGCAGAAAATCTGGCTTTTTCTGGTGTCCGCTCTGTGATTTTAAAGAGCAGGCTCAGCTAGCTGGGTGGGCAGGTCAATAACAGTTTCCACTACCAGGTATAGTGCTTATTTCCCTTTGTTAGGTCACAAAAAGAAAGATCTCAGATTCACCCATTTGAGCACATATTTGCTAAAAAGTGGAGCAAGCGAGAGAGGAGACAGAATTTTCTCATATTTGGGCCTCATACACAGCCTATGAGGACACATATGACTATAAGAAAACCTTTAGAAAGTAAATTTTGCATAATATGGGACTTTTAAAAAGAATAAATAGGAAAATTAATGAATAAATACATGATTATACAATTAGTCCTTTATTTATATATTTATGTAAAGGACAAAAGGTCATTGTGGCTCCATCCCTGCACCCACATTGTTTCTAGTGTCAGATCACCATGTGTTGTTCATCGTCGTCTACTTTTATACTCCGAGCTGACAAACAGTCCATAGTGTGAGTGAACGTCTGCCTCTCTTGTCTTTTTCCTGATAGAACCGAATACACTATACACAGATTGTACCGCACACTGAATACATGTCGGACCTCATCATGGGTTTCAGCTGATTCAGCATGTTGTCAATGAACCTGTCAGTTTAGAGATTGGTCTGATTGGTTTTTCAGTGTAGTTGGAGAATTCATCATTTCCCTCACTTAATGCAGGTTCTCTTCATTTTTCTTCTTATCTTTTTTCTATGACCGACAGGCCAAGGCTTGCCAACACCCCCCATCCACAAACACCTCACACACAAACTTCTACAGAGAGAAAATAACAAAAAACGCTATTTTATTTACAGCCATACATACAGCATACTCATACTACCTTCAGTAGACTGCTGTTTCTTTTTGTGCTGATCATGAGCTCTTGCATTGACACTGATAGTGCATCATAGCGAGCGGATCTTTGTGATTTGTTTGTCCAGACACCGGAGGAACAAGGAAACTGAGCACAGAGCCCGTTTTCCACTGCTGACTGATGATGTTGGTTTGATGTGAATCCTAAGACTAAAGATCAAGTAGGATAATATAAAACAAGGGGGATATGCTTGCTCATTGTCCAAAATCGTGATTGTTTTTTAAATACCTGACTTCCTTTCTGTCTTGACCATCTTCACGAGGAGCAGTTGAGCCGTGGCTACAACTTTAAATCTCAGCATTACTCTGCAAAAATGTATAACCTACAATAAACATTAACTCAAAATCGTAGCAAACTGCTTAAATGGCAGTTGAGATGTTGCTTTAACATAACACCTCCTGACTCTTAAGTTCTTGGAAAAGAAAGACCATTCACTCCTCTGCCCACTTAAGGCCAGCTACCCAAACATCAAGCTAGTTTACCACCATGTTTTAATGTATTGGTTAATCAAAAATCACATTAAAAATATCCACATAGTTAGCAAAAGCAGAGCTGCAGGTCCTGGTGGTGGTTTGTCTCTGCGGCCGGGCTTCTGTCAGTCAGACTACTGGACCGCAGCAGAAGTGGACGCTTAAGTATCTGGTCATAGGTGGTCGGCAGACGTCTCCTCATCTCTATGACTTCAGAACTAAGGGATGTTCCTGCATTGCAGCTAAAAGATACTGCAATGATAAGATGGAAGTGCGGGAAGTGTTTGCTCTCATGGAAACTTAAATAATTGGTGTTTGGAGGATGATGCTTAGTTAAAATGTCATGTCATAAATGATCAATAACTCCTTAACGTCTGTATTTATTTACAATTATATAAAAACTAAGTAAATACGGGAACATAATGGGACAAGAATAACAAAAAGAAAAGGCTGTAATAAAAGAGAATACAATTAAATAATAAATTAATTGCAATTAATAAAAATAAATAACAAATAAAATACAAATAAATACATAAATAATAGTGAGTAAAAGCAAAACGACAAATAAAATAAATCAGTTTGATTAAAAATAAATAAAATTTGTCACAAATTTGCAACAACAGGTGACAAAGGGTCAAAATAAAAAAGCATAGAGGAGTATGTCTTTTATTCTTGTTTTGTTTATGCTCTGTGAGGCTTTCTGTCTTCCAAACATGCCTTATCCTATAACACACCACCATTTTAACAAGGGGGAAGAGCAAAATTGCTCCCCTGACAGATTTTTCCATTTGTTTCATAGCAACAGCAGGAGCGGCAGCAGCTCCTCTGCAGAGCTCAGCCGGCTAAGTGTTGAGGGCTTTGGAGGAAACAGAACATCAGCACTTTGAAGAGAAGGTCATCCGACTGCTGCCTGCAAGAGAACTGAAGGCCTGTGGGTGTATGTGCACATGTATGTGACTTGCTGTACGGACAACCACAAAGACCACGGTGGATTGTAGATAACACGTGTGCATGCACACACACACAGGTGTGAGTTCAAAGTCTTTCTCCTGTTCAACCGATTTACTCAGTTGTTGTGAAAGTGCTTTGAAAAAGCTGCAGAAATGAAGTGAAAGCAGATGCTGTGCGTTTAAAGTGCTTCTTCTGTGGTGTTTGGAACAGACTGACCCAAACAGAGCATCAACAACTGTATTTATCTCGGCTGTTTTTAAGGGAATTCTTTTTTAAACGTATGATAGTCGGAGCCATCAGTGAAGCTCAGACGTCGTGTCTTGCAGGTGTTTTTGGTATCTGCTGCATTTTAAGCCCAACATGTAAACAAGATTATAAAATCTAAGCTCAGCAGAGTGTGTCTCAGCCATGCTTACTGTTAGGAAGAAAGGAAATGCATGAAATCATAGCAGCAACCCAAGAATTTACTGAGTTATACATTAAATAAGAATAATGAGTATTTATAGATATGAATCAATATTTATACATTAATAAGTACTAATGTGGATGTTTCATATGTTATTGATTTTGACTGGGTAATTTTCATGTTAATTTGTTTAAGATCGACCTAATACCGGTGTTATTTTAGCTCTTTACATACATTTAAGCTACAGTTTTATCATATAAATGTACTTTAACCAGTTTTAATTTCAGGGTCTTTGAATCCAAACTGGAGAAATTGCAAAATCAATCAGTTTCCTTTTCCTCCTTTAACTGAAAGTGTCATCATTCATTCATGTGTTTGTGTGTGTGTGTGTTTTCATGTCTTTTGTTTTGGAAATAAACTCTACCTTGATGTTTGTTGGTAGCAGTTTCCTCGTCCCAATATAAGTAGTTTGCTCACACACGCAGTAAAGACATAAATTGACATGTTGCGAGAATACATACGTGTGTCATATGAAAATAGTATCCATACAGGCCTGGATGAGTGCTAACTTTCTGAACCTAAATAAGAGATTTGGGTGTTTGGACAGAGTTATCTCCTGTGATATGATATGACAGTGTGATTGGTCCTTTGGCCCTCTTACTGCCGTCCTCTTGTGATGAATCTTGGGGTGATGCTTGACCCTTTATTTAAATATGACAAACAGTAGCACTGTAATCAAGGCTAGCTTCTTTTAGCTAAGGACATTTTGCCAAACTCAAATCCTATCTTTCTCTAACTGATTTTCTATAGAGCAATCCACACATTGGTAGGTTTGCTTCTGGATTATTGTAATGCTTTGTATGTTGGGTTGGACCAGGGCTCCTCTCAGTGCCTACAGAGGTACAAAAGACTGCAGCCTGCCTACTGACTAAAACTAAGAGGCATGAACAAATCTCCACTCGTTTGTGCTCCTTACACTGGCTTTCTGTTTGTTTTTGTGTCAAATTTAGGGTCTTATTGATTGTTTTTGAGTGTTTGCAGACTATGGGCCCATGTTATTTGAATGACTTGTTGCAGCCCTACAGTTAGCTGACCAGCTGTTGGCTGTCCCTATAGCCAAGCTAAAAACCAGAGTTAATAGAGCAGCTTCGTGGCAGCACCCAGACTGTGGAACAGCCTCCCTCTGTCTGTCAGGTCCTCTCATTCTGTAGGTCTAGACTGGAAACCCATCTCTTCTCTCTGGCCTTCAAATGCTAGAAAAATTGAATTTACCTTGGCTTGATATTATTGGCATATATTTGTGTTTTATGTGTATTTATAGACTACAGTTGGTATTGTGAAGCACTTTGGTCAATTGAAGTTGTTTTAATGTGCTTGAATTGAAGTATCCATTAAGGTGATCAAGGTGGTGTAAAAAGAATAAATTCTAGTCCTGATCATTATGTTTTCCAAAACTAACCAAGTAATGTTGTTGCTTAAATCTAACCGAGAAGTGACAAAAGTATTTTAACAAAACATTCATGTATTAACTTAGACATGAGGAATAGCCTAAAGCTTGGGATGAAACCCACTGACGGATTACATTTGACTTTAACAATGGTTCATACCAAAACTATGCAATTTTTAAAAATCTTTTCTTCAACTTTGGATATGAAAAGTCTAAAATGAAAACTCATTTCTGCATCTTAGCATGTTAATACCTAAAAATGTTCATGTGATAAAGTTGTTTACTATTCTCTTGTCCACATAGCCCATAAACACGCTTTTATTCTTCCACTGGATATGAGATGAAGATAAAAGCTTTCAGTGATGTCCACTTTCACATCTTAATGTTAAGAGAAGACCTTAGAATAATGTTTGAGGTTCCAAATATCATTAACATTTACACTGAGCCACAGACTCTGCCATGGATCAGTGTCTGTGATGCTCCACTTTTAGCTCTGTGGCCGGTTCAGCCTGTGACCCTCATTATAACACACCACCTCCGCACCCAGCTCTGTGTGTGTGTGAGTTGCAATCTAACCCATGTATCCGTAATTTTCTATTCTTATGTGACCTTTAACCATATTCATTGTGTAGAATTATTCATCCTTATAAAATTTCTAATTTAACCTGATAGTCTTGGATACATTAAGTGCATGGCCTCGTGGGTGTGTGTGTGTATGTACCGTATCACATCGTTAGTTTTCTACTGCTGGCTACAGAAGCATGGATACTATTAATACACTATCTCTACTATTATAGTAGTGCAGGTGTGTGTGTGTGAGACAGAGGGAAACAGATGAAAAGAGGAGATGGCCAGAGGGAGAAACACAACTCTTTTTCAGCATCACTTCCTGCAACATTCAGCCTCAAGGCATAACAAGACGAGACCTGAATCACAGATGGGAGACTCAAGAAATATTAGAAAGCGCCCTCTTTTATGCTTAACTGTGTGGGTGTGTGTGTGTGTGCGTGCGCTGGATCCATAACTTTAAAGTCTTGCTCAAGTTTTAAATAATATTTAGAAGTTTTAGAGATATACGAATAAAGAATGTGAGGGTATGTCACACTGTGCTGCATGCTGAGGAAGGAGCTCTCCTTTCACATCTGGAGCCTGTTTGCTTTGTTTGGCTTAATATTTTTAACCAAATCTGCTGGGAAAGGGAAGATAATAAAAATGTTCCAAATAATTATGAATGTTGTTTTTCCAAACAAATAATTAATGCAAATGACAGAGAATGTAATTCTTTAATCATTTAATAAAGATTTTAGGTTATATAACAATCAAGCTTTAATTGAACAAAAGTACAAATGATGAAAACAGCTTTTTTTTTCTTCTGCCAATCAGTCAAAATACAATTACACATCATTCTGCATGAGTTACAAAACCACACCTGCTGTTTTTTTTGTTTGTTTTTTTTTCCATTAAATAGGAGATATTTTCTCTAAAAACAAAACAAAAAGACATTTTTACATATCAAGCTTTGTGTTGTAATAGGAGCCCTTTTTAATATCATTTTAAGGGTTGAGGTCAAAAGGGTATTAGTGGCCACACCATGAGTTTTTCTACCTTTATCCCCATGACAGCCGCATAGGATGGAGCACTTCACTTCACTTCACTGCAGAAGGCATACCATGGCAGGAAATTATCAGTTAGAAACTGAACAGGTTTAGCAGAGGCCACTCTTTAGGGTCCTTCCATCTCACTCATTATTCCAGTTCTGAGCATCTTCACCACCATGTTGTTGATGTGGCAGCCTCCACCACTCATTCATCAGTGGAGACACCTGTTTAAAAATGGTCCTTCGTGTATTTCTGAACCCACTAAAGTGTTTCTTTGTGAGCATTCGTTAATGGAGGCCCTGATGCAACTTTATGTACAACTGCAGCCTCTGGAAAATACTGGAGAGGTTCACAAGCAGCTTAAACTTCCTGCTTTTATGATCCCACTTAAGTTTTCATAAAAAGTCCAATATTTTCCTTCCTTTCACAAGGCCTTGTACTATTTCATTCTTTTTATTTGAAGAAAGATCCATTTTTTTCCCCAGACTGCATGGAAACTGGGACTTGCTTAATAATTAAAATCTTGAAAGAAACTAAAAAAAATCATGATCTTGAAGGTCTGTGCATACACAGGACTGCTTCACTGCAAGCAGGAGTACGATGTAATGTCGAAACAAACTAAAGCAAGACATCAGCTTTACATTTATACGTCTTTATGTATGTTGTTTAGCTCGGAAACAGTAGTTTTTATTTGTGGAAAAATATCAGGATACATAGTAGTTTAGTTTTTCAAAAACATGTTTGCACATCAGAAGATATTTGTAGGAGAAGTTTTTGAGAAAATGTTTTAAATGTTGGATAAAAGAAAAATAAATCTAAGCTCATGTCACCATTTATCTGATTTTAGTTTAGATATCATCAGACAAACAGGGTTAAAAACGTTCTTTTTCATCTTTCCTCATCCAACTTGTGCGGAAGTGCTCCTGAGACCTCTTCGGGATGTGGACTGTGGCTTCTGCAGCGTACTTGGAAATATTAAAGTCATCAGGAGGAGCTCTCAGGAGTAAAAGAGTGTAACTGAGTAAAAATGTATAATAGCTTTTTTCTGATAAAGGGCATGGCTCAGTGGATGCTCCCTCAACAAATTAAAGCGGAATATTATTTCTAAATTATTACAATGTGACACTCACAAGCATTTTAAATGAAAATTGGGTTTATTTCATGTTTTTTAATTAGGTTTCACAAGGTATCATCACTCGCTGGCATGTTTCAAGCAAACTGGGTCAAATTAACTTGCAGGTCCCAGGAGATTAAATTAGTTTGACTTCAAACATAAAACAACTTGTGGAGTTTCTTTTCTAAATAGGTAGCTCAGACCTGGTTGGGAACAGGTTTTCCCTTGGCTCCTTCTCAGATAGAACCTGTTAGGCCTGCCATTTTATTTTGCTGTTGTTTTCCTGCATTATTGGAAATGACATTCTAATGAGGGAAAATGAACAGCAACCAGGCTGTAGCTCACAAAAACCTGCAGCAAGACACTCAACCAGCATTGCAAGTGGACTTTTTTCCTCCTGTGATTTAAGGCATACACTTATATTAATTTAGTGGGTGGAATTCTAAATGTGGCATCCAAATTGGGTTTGTTCAGTGGATAAATCAAGACAAAGTCTGTTATTTCTCATGCAACATTAGACATAAAATCTGGATATGAGATATAAATCCAGCTAAACTCACATGCACTTCCTACACAGACAAAGGAAAGTTCTTAAATACCTTAGATCCTGTTCAGAAAATGACTTTGTTTGGACTCTGGACTGGTAAAGGGATCCAGAATTGTATGAAGTTATTAATTCCCAGCAAACTTCTCAAACAAACCCATAAAACAGTTCTTTTAAATTTTTTAATCATACACAACTAGTAAAAAAAACAACCCTTAAGTTCTTTAATTCAGAGCAACCAGTCTGCCTTATACTTCCATCACTACTGAGGCCAAACTCTACAGGAAATCTGACTTGATTTAAACGGATGTTTATGCATTTTAAAGGCAAAATAAGTAGCATTGACATCTAGTTGCAGTTGAAAGAGAAAAACACGGAGAGCATACAGTCTATAAAGGACGTAGAACATAGCACCAGCAAACCTCATAATTACGAGCAAAGATGATTCACACACAGTAAGTTGCTATGCTTTGCAATGCTAGCGCTTATTTCAAGCGCTAATTTATGTTAGCATAAAATAGTGTGTAAACAAAAGCTACTTTAATAAAGAAGCGCCACGCAGCAGCTGTTTTCTCTTAGTCTCACTTAATAAATTAATTTGATAGTTATTTCATAAGTTTATAAGGACAAACACACTATTCACTTGGCCAAAACATCATTACTGCTGGTTCTTTTGCCGACATGTTTGGCAACTTTGGGGAGTCGCATATGATTGGTTAAAGAACCAGAAGTAGTGAAGAGCTACACAGTGCACCGAAGTTATTTCGTGACATAGCACTTATTTTGAAAGGAGAAAAGCTTGACAAAGACATTGTTGATGTAGAAAGACAGATTGTTTATAGGGAAGCTTCTTTTTATCCCTCGCAACAAATGAGACTATTTTTAATCATTTTTACAGAAAAATTCCTAATTTTTTAGCCTTCAACTGTACCCAAATAGAAAGAAAACACAAACAAGCCCATGGTGGTTTGTGTCTACCGAACACTGAACAAAGATGTAGCTAACATTACTAAATCAAGTCAAAAAATTATGGTTAACTCTGTTTAAAAACATACAATATGGTGAAAAAGGGTGTTCACATACCCTAACATGTCACAAACTGTCATACTTTTACGCTTAGTTTACGTTTATGTTTACGTATTCGCATTTACAATACTTTTTACCGCATTCTTACTTCTAAATGGTCAGTGTCAGGCGTTAAGGGTAGGGTTAAGGTCCATTTATGCTCAACGCAGAAGACGGATACGCAGTTGGACGGACAGTTTCGTCCGTCTTCTGTGTCGGTTTTGCACGTAATTTGGTCCATTTTCAGCGAGCTTAGATATCCCTCTCTTCACAAAGAAGATGCAATACCACCGGAAATTGTGGGGGCAGTATTGAGCAAAATAACTGACATACAAACCATCTGTAGCTACAAGATGCTCCACAAACATTTTTAATGTGATGTTTGCACACTGAATCTTCACCCTGGCATCTTGCAGAGAATCCGCCATCTTTGGCAGATCCCAGTGTCGTTGAACTGAGCTGCTGTTTAGAACTGATGAGAACAGAACTTGGTTAAGTCATCTTTAGAGAGATTAGAGAAGTTAGGGAGTCAGTAAAACCATCAGCGCCTCCTTTAATCAATCTTCTTACGATTAGGACTTAGTGTTGTATGTTTAGGGATTTTGTGTCTTGATCAATCAGATGTAAGTTGTGCTGATCATAGCTGCTCAGTTTCTCATCTAATATGGATTACACTGAGATTAATATACAACATGATTTATAAAACATCCAAATTTTTTTAAATGTGTATTTGTCCTTTATTTTGTTTGTCTCTTGCCTCTGTCCTTACTGTGTTTGTTTATAAAGAGCAAGCAACTTGGATGGAAAACAAGTAGGACAGCAGAGGCCCTGCAACCAGACCTGCAGGCAACCTGTCGTCACACACACCACTAAACGTGACTGTGTGTGTGTGTGTGTGCAGTTTGTTTTCCTTGGTGTCTTTGAACATGTTTGAAAGTGTGTAAACCCAAATCAAATGTGTCTGAACCTGTTCTCATTTGTGTCTTAGCTTGTTTGCACGTGTTCATCATTGTTGATGTTTTTCTTTTATTCTTTCTGTGTGTGTGTGTGTGCTGCTAATGCTTTCCCGGCACTAAGATTCTTGAGATATCACAGCTCAGTTTAATGAGAGAAACTGTCTGTATGAGCTTGACTTTGTGTATTTGCCACAGTTGTGTATTTGCATTTAAATGTGCATTTAGGTGTGTTTGCATATGTGTGTGAATGTGTTTGTGTGTAATAACAGGTAATTCCTCTGTGCTGCAGACCCTGTCACACTTTGACAGATGGGGTTTTCATTTATTTTTTGTGAGTGTGCGAGACATGGGAAATAAGTGTGTGTGTGTGTGTGTGTGTGTGTAATGTATAAGCATTTCTCTATACAAGCATCTGTGGTAGGATGCTGCTTTAGACTGAAATATTGCATCATTCATCACCCAGCTGAACCCATAAAGTGTCATCGCCATGTGTGTGTGTGTGTGTGCATTTTTTTTTTTTTTGCATTGATATACTGGGTGTGTGCTTCCTCATGCATTTTATGTGTGAACTGTTTGTGCGATGGAGAATGACCACAGATCCATTGTACAGAATCTTCCATGTGGAAAAGTTCTCCCTCTGCCTGCCACCGAACATTCATCTACTACGCTATATGTGTGTACGAGTGTGTGACCAGGGGCTACGGAGTGAGTGATGGTTTTCTGCCTGTATGAAGCAAACTAACTTGGGAGTTGCAGCTACTGTGTGTCAGGCCTAACACACAAGGAGAAACATCATGCATAGATGCTAACAGTGTCTCTTTATGAATGAAAAGGGCATACGCAATATACATTTTACACAAAAATAAATGGAAATGTAGTTTTTTGTTCTTGGTCCAGATGATCCCACACTGCTTCAGTAATGTTGAGGTCCGGGTTCTGGTCAGGATCCAATCCTCCATCAGACCTACTGCTACTGATTTTCAGTCATTTCTTGTATCATGTGTCATACATCTCCCTGTTTCCCTTCCTTAAGAGTGGCTTCTTGACAGCCACATTTCCATGGAGACCATTTCTGATGAGGCTTAGGCTAACAGTAGATGGATCAGCTGAACGTTGAGATCCATCAACCAGACCACCAAATTAACTTCAAGTTAATAACAGTAATCACATTTTATAGAATTTTATAGCAACTCTCTGTAACTTTCCCATTTCAAATCTGAGCTTCTGATTCATTTTGATAGTACGCCGACATTATCACACACCTTTCTGGAGCCTGTGTTGTCCTGCAGCATCCTAGATACAGCATGAAAAAACCTTGATTTCAAATTTTATTTAATATTTTCCAGATAGTGTAGAGAAGGTAGAGTTACAACAACATGATCTCTCCTGCTGATTCTCATCAGAAGTTGTTGTGTTCAGGAGCAGCTTGAGGCTTTTAGCAGATTTTTTTGGGTACAGGCCAGTAATGAGGAATTGAACTTGTACAATTAGATTTTTTTTGCATCATACTGGGAGGACGTTACTAATATTAACAATGTTATTCATGTCAGAGCTGGAAAACTTGTGCGCTACATCCATTATGTTAAATCCAGCTTACATTTAATCCAGATGGAATAAATGGGTCTATTCAGGTGAAAAACAAATTCCTCTCAGACATCTTTTTAAATGGTATATAAAGGTCTTATTGATACACTTAGACCAGCATGATATGTCTGCATAGAACAATATTAATGTTTGCCTTTTACATAAAAGTAACAGTTCATGATGTACATATTTCTACCTTTTGCTTTTCCCAGGCACAGCCACAGTGAAGAGTTGTTTTAGTGCTGCTTGTCTATCAGCACCTTTAAGCACGTTTCAACGAGCCAAATTTCATTAAACTTGGAGAGATGGATAATTTGTGCGGATCCAAATTACTGCAAAACACGACAGGATTCTCT
>JBAMHW010000025.1:23432384-23461139 GCA_037177495.1 Rhadinocentrus ornatus
CAGATTTTTTTGGGTACAGGCCAGTAATGAGGAATTGAACTTGTACAATTAGATTTTTTTTGCATCATACTGGGAGGGAATAACAATGTTATTCATGTCAGAGCTGGAAAACTTGTGCGCTACATCCATGATGTTAAATGCAGCTTACATTTAATCCAGATGGAATTAGGGTCTTTTCAGGTGAAAAACAAATTCCTCTCAGACATCTTTTTAAATGGAATATAAAGCTCTTATTGATTCACTTAGACCAGCATGATATGTCTGTATAGAACAATATTAATGTTTGCCTTTTAGATAAAAGTGACAGTTCATGATGTACATGTTTCTACCTTTTGCTTTTCCCAGGCACAGCCACAGTGAAGAGTTGTTTTAGTGCTGCTTGTCTATCAGCACCGTTAAGCACGTTTCAACAAGCCAAATTTCATTAAACTTGGAGAGATGGATAATTTGTGCGGATCCAAATTACTGCAAAACACGACAGGATTCTCTTCCTCGTATGTTTTTCAGCACAGCTGTAAGTAAGGGGCAACACCTCTCCGTCAAGGCCGGATGACGGATGTGAGGAGTTTGCTTAGATTCTGCCTCAACATGACTTAATCTTGATGCTTAATTACTCTTTAATGTGCTCTACTCAGCAGTTACAAGTGAAAACTGAAAGGCAGCCTGTCGACATGGTCCGAGTCTGCTGCAGAGGTGTGCAGGCATTTCCACACTATAAGCAATGTAAACAATAAACAATACACAGCTTCTGTGCAATTAACTGTTAGTCTTCCCATTTTTCTTGCAGCTCTCTGCAGAAAATGCCATCTGTGATGTCTGTCTGTTATTGGATTTTTTCTCCTTTTCATTTTTTCACCTCTCTGTTCTAAGAAGTGCACAAACAAGAAAAACTTAAAGCGGCTGCTTCATGCCTGGTTCTGTTTACCGCCTTGCAATCACCTGACAAATGTCACTTTTTATGTTCGACATGAGCTTTACATTCACTTGTAAAAAAAGGAAGTATACATTTGAAGGTTTATTGTATCATTTGGTTCCTACAGGGTCTTTAAAATCAGGTAAATACAACCTAAAACAAGCACATCCAAGAAATCAAAGACCTTCAGATTTATACTTAAGCGGGGTCTGCATCACCGCCGTAGGCGCTGTGTAGCTCTGCGGAGGCCCGCGCGCACCTCTTTAAGACCTGACGTGCACCTTGTGATTGGTCAATTTGGGATTACAAGCTTTCAGATATCTGGATCTTCTCACTGAATGTGTGTGGTAACCACCATTTTTAAAAGCAACACCCAGTGGACCACGTTGATGAGAGGCTGATCGAATTATTTCTTCGTTTTTATCCTCAAGTGAATAAAGACACTGAACCATACTGGACGACATTGTTGTTTTAAAACAGAAAATACCTATCGAACTGAAGTGAACCATCAAAAGAACTTCGACCTGGTGAGTTTACCGGCTGATCTCACCCCGCTGCTACCTTCAGATTAGGAGGAGAAACTGAAACATGACAGTAAAACGACACAAACCCCCTAAGCTCGAGTACGGGAGCACACTCACCAGCTTTAGCTATGCCGTAACCGACCGCACGCAGATGCCGCGCCAGCATAAATCCGCCTTTAGATGTAGCTTTTGTTTTATTTTTAATTTCTTTTAGCATTGTCTGACTTTGACAGCTGACTCCAAATAGTTTGGAAATGACTTTAAATCCATTATTAACGCAGCTTCTCTATTGCCTTGTGACAGTAAAATGCAAATGTTTTTAGTTTATGCCTCTTATTTCCATGGTGACATAGTTTTGGGTGGACGAAGCCGCATAGGTTTGAAAGCGGCCTCCAGAGTGAAATTTAAAAAACAAGGCGAATCCTGTCCGTGTGAACATGAACTGGAATCTTTGGGCAGCAATAACGTCTGTCTCATCATCTTGCTTTGGACACCCAGGCCCTGTTTACAACTGCAAACAGCAGCAACAATGGCGGACTTCCGTGTTCTACGCAATCAATGCCATCAGTGAAGATGCATAAATAACGCGCTAGATAACCAACACACCTCTATGACAAGTGGTTGTAATGTCTTCATGTAGGGACCTGACATGCACACTACATGGTTTCCATTTCTGTTTGTGTTTTCCATCTGTTAGGTGCTATAGTTATCATTCTGGTGTAAATTCCATTTTTCTTTAATACGCAAAGGGAAAGATTGTTTTCCATGTAAACGTTGTGTAAACGGCGCCTAAGATCACTGCTGTTATCTTTCCTTCCCGATGTTATACTAACACACCTGAATCTTCCATACCAGTCAAGCAAAAGAAGTAAGAGTGGACTTTTTTTCCCACACTGCTTCTACATGTTTGGTTTAGTTGTGGAATGATGGTGTAAAATGCTAGTTGGTGTTTATCTAAGGTTGTATTTGCTAGCTTTAAAGGTCCCATACTGTGCAAAATTTACCTTCTGAAGATTTTCTAACAGTCTTATCTGGCCTCATAGCCTGTGTATGAGGCTCAAGATTTGAAAATTCTGTCACCTCTCACTTGCTTGCTCCACTTTCTAGCCAATGTGTGCTCAAACGGGTAAATCTGAGATTTTCCCCTTATGACGTCACAATGGGAAAAAAACATTCCCTCCAGCAGTGGATGCTGCCATTGACTTGTAACTTACCCTCTAAAATCACAGAGTGGGCGCCAGCGAAAGCCAGATCCTTTCCCATTGAGGGGTGAGGAAAGACACTGCTCATGAACATAGGTTCAGACACAGAAACAGCCCGTTCTCACTAGAGCTACTTTTGGAATGGCTGAAATTAAAGACCTAGGCTGAATCTGGGGTAATACACTTTGAAAATAATGTTGTTGGACCTCTAACACCCATATGAAATAGTTGAAAAATGTTTAAAATGGGACCTTTAAGATAATTAGGACCAGACAATTTATCATCATCTTCGGATATGTAAACCTTTGGTATTAACAGAAACTGAGCTTTCTTTCTGACATGACTGTGAATCCCTTCATTGGCCTAGAAAGCATCTGCAGTTTGACATTTTAGACAGTTGCATAATGACTGAAAAGTATAAGCTTAATGGAATCCAGGCCAATTACAAGTTGAGATGTCCATAGAGAGATGACATTAAATCCCAGAAATAACTGAAAATAATGATAAGGTTTAGATGGTGGAAGACAGTGAGAGATTTTTTGTTCTTTGGCTTCATCTCCATTGCGTATGAATAAATTGACAGAATAGAGTTTTACAAACCAACAATTTACTCTTGTCCTGCTGAGACGTGTAAAAGCTGACTTTAAAATAGCAAGACTGGCGGTCTCTTGTTTGCTTGTCTTATGTTGTTTTTTATGTCCTCTTTTGCTTTGTTTTCCTTTTCCTGCTTCCTTTCCTCTCTGCCTTGCCCTCATTAAAACCTTTTTCAGTTTGTTAGCTTCACCTTCATCTTTTTTCATCTTTGTCCGTTTCTCATTTTATTATCTCATCTACTTTTTCTGTCATCCTCACTCTGACTCTCTTTTCGCCCACTCTCCATCCCCTCTCTCTCTGAAGTTCACTGAGCGGGTAGAGACAGAAATAGAGACAGGGGTGTAAGAAACCAGCTCCCCTCCATCTCTGCAGCAGATCTTTCATCTGCTTTATTGTTCAAAGCTGTTATAGAGTTTATGTCTTAATTTGACTTTGCTTTGACATGAAGGGACAAAAAGAAAGCTTTGAACAGACGGATAAATATATAGAGTAAGAGCCATCAGGAGGCAAAGAAGCTGAGTCAGGAAAAAGAAAAGTTTGTGTGAATCAAGTTATGTTGATATTAAAATTGTGATCTGATTAATTCTTTCCTTAACTATTTTCTGTTTGCATGGATCTCTCAAATGTATAAAACTAAAAAAAGTAATAACCAATCATGCTTTATTAATAGAAGAAAGAACGGGATCATGTACTTTTGCTCCAGTCATTGATGGAAACTGCTTTATGCTCTACTTAAACTATTCCTTTCTGCATCTCATTTATTGGTGCTTCTTCAAATTAATTTGGACTTTTAGACAAAATAAATGCAAACAATAGAAATCCATGACAAAAAAAAAGTAACAGATTACTTCCCATGCATGTCAGATGTGATTCTGCAAGATAAGGTTGTACCACAGACTTGGCTGACTGATTGATAGATTTGTCTCTAATAAAAATCAAAGCTGTGAAATTGAGGAGAACAAATCTAAAGCTGGCTAAAAAAAAACAAAAAACCCAAAGAGCAATCCTGACCTCAGCATTTGGTTTCAGACCATCAGCACAGACACACTCCTGACCTGTTAATGTGTTAAACCTGGTTGTAGAGCTGCGCTACATGCTGCTCTACAAGGGAATTCTTTTAATAATCTCAAATAATAATTAGTAATAAAGGCAGAGTGAATCTGTATGTGATTATGAAGCTTTAGACATTTTCCACACATTTCAGAGGGGTTGCATGCCCCAGTTAATGTTCCTTTCTGTTATCTAGGAGGTTTCAGCTCACTCAAAATGATCCATGGAGCTGCAACTATGTTAAATATTAAATCCAGCTGCAGCTTCATGAAGCTTTAGAACCAAACACACAACAGAAATTCTCAGTTTGACTCGTTTTTTCCTCTATAGTTTTACTAAATAGATTAAAAAATCCTCCTGAAAGAGTTTATGTTCATGGTAAGTTCACAACATAAGCAGGCTTCCTTCATGTCTTCTTTTAAGGTAATAAATAAGAGCCTTTTCACTATGGTAACCTGGCAACTGGTGACCTGTCCAGGATGTACCAGGATGTAGCAGCTGGGATGGGTCTTAGCCCCTCCCAGCACGCATTGACACTGCATTGGAATAAGCACGTCGAACCAACAGATGGATGGATGGAAACTGTTAAAAGTTAACTTGTTTGAAAAAAATCACTAAAAAGATCATTTGAAGAAAAGAAATTTTTTTTTTGTTATTACCAACTTAGTAACTTTTCAATTTTTTGTGTGTCCAATAAAATTAAATGCAAGTCATTAAAATATTGTCCTCTGCCTTCAGTTAATGTGACCTTGTTTGCTGATTGGATGCTTGGAGTCAACTAGTTAAACATGAGCTGATATTTTTGTTATTAACTAAAACTCATGAGGACATACTTCTGAGTCTAGGAGTCTAAGTCTCTTCTGACCAGTCAGCTGCAGCATTAAATCTACCTAGCTAAAATGTTGGGATGCCTGCTTACCACCGTGTTGCATCACCTCTGTGGGAGCTGAGCAGATTAGCTGTTACCAGTTATTGTTTTTAAAGTGAAATCTTTCTCAATGCTTTTGTTCTTTCAGGATTTTAGCAGCTCAGGGCATCCTTTGTTCACATCATTATGTGTCAAGCTTTAACTGTTTTCTGTTTAGTTTACAGAATGTGGTTTGACATTGATGTGATTTAAACTGCCATTACCTGAAAAAGAACCTCACTTATTCATGTTTTTATTATTTAAACATTGCATTAGAGGATTGACAGATGAACTGTGTTCACTGAAAGTGTTGAGATTGTTTCTGAGTCCAGACGGGGACTTCTGCAAGGCCTTGTTTGCTTTTTTAATGTACTGATGCCTGAGGGCATGACGATCATGACCATTCATTTTTACATTACATTTAGCTGACACTTTTACCCAAAGCAACTTACAATGGTCAGGCAGTAGCATTAAGGGTCTTGCCTAAGGACCCAACTGGAAGGTGTCAATGTTCGTCCCTTGGGGGGTTTTGAACCCTGGTCTCCCACATGTGAGGCAGATGCTCTACCAATTGAGCTATTCAGCCACAAATTTTATACAATTTTGTCTTAAAATTTGCTAAATCTAGAGATTCAGATACTTTAACACATTTTTTTTTAAATTCAATTTTTAATGCAACACAGAATTTATTCCCATGTATTTCTCTGTTGTGATATGACAGATTTGACTCTTGGTTGGTATTGAACTTGTTGAATCTCTGCTTCTTCCCAGTGAAAAGATATTCTCATGGGATTTCTCTTGTCATGACATAGAAACCCACTCGTGTGTGCAGTCTGCAGAGTTTCTTTAAAGAAGTTTTCTACTCAATAATGTGAAATAGAGGGTGGCTAACTAGATTCTTGCCTCCTACAAAGGGTGGAAGAGAAAATAACAAGTCACAGAGATCAGTTCGACGTATCTTTTCAAACAATTTGATGTCTGAAATCAAGTCTAGTTTATGTTATTGAACAGCTCTTTTCACATGATTTTTATGCTTTATAATTTTCTAAATGAAGCAGCTTAACTTATAAATCCAGTTCTGCACAGACCGTCTGCACGCATACGCATTCAGATTTTTACACATCTACACAACGCGCCTGTTAAGTCACACGCAGACATACAGAATACCTGCGTATTCCCGAGGTCATGCTCAAATTCATGCCAAATCTTTCCAGACAAACACAAATACTCCTGCATCAGCTCAGACTGCTGCACACAGTCAGAGGCAGACAGAGTTGTGGAACTGTAAAGCTTGAATATATAAGCAGCAGAGGGATGAAGCATCTCTCCCAGCAGCTCCAGCCTCATGTTTTTCAAACAGTCAGAAAACATGAGCCTCTCCACTCCGCTGGGGGATTGCAGCAGCTCTAACAAGGAACCAGAGGAATCCAGGCAGTTGGTAAAATAATAACTTTTTTTCTTAAGAAAAAAAAAAAAAACTTATCTTCTGTCACGTGTTTTTTTTTTTTTTTTTTTTTTAAACTATCCTTTTGTCTGCCTCTCTCCCCCTCCTCCCCCTTCCCAGCTTCTTCAGTAACAATCAGTCCTCAAGTGCTTCTTGAGCCAACGTGTCTTTCATTTTTAGCATTGTGCTGCGGGGTTAGCCTCTTGTAGAGACTAAATATAGCCTTCCTGGATGGCAATTTTCTCCTTGTAATGTGGGTGTCGAAGTTAGTTTGGAAGATGGTCTCCTGTGGTATTCCTTGCCAAGATTGGCTGTATGTGTGACAACCTCACCCCCGCCTCACCTAAATTTAGTTATGTGGCAGACTTTCAAATCACAACAGAAAGTTTAAAAAGAGATCATAGAGAGGTAAATATTTAAATATTTTCCTCCATTTCTGTTGGTACATTATTATTCAATGATGGCTATCATTTCTTACAAACAGAAACGGAGTGTGTTGGTGAAACTGTCAGCCAATCAGATAAAAGTCTGCTAACTTGGCCCAGTTTAGCATAGATGAAAAGTAATATTATACTGCTCAGAGAGTTAGTTAAAATAAGAAAATATGTGGAGGAACATTTGACAACTAATTAGGTTAACTGGCTACAGGTCAGAAACATGACTGGGTGTAAAAGGAGCATTTCAAAGAGGCAGAGTCTCTCAGATGGAAAGATGGACAGAGCTTCACCAATCTGAAACAAACTATCAAAATAAATGTGGAACAATTTTAGAAAAATGTTCTTCAAAGTAACAATGTGAAGACTTTGAAGATACCACCATCTACCTTGTATAATATTGTCAAAATAATAAAAGAATCAGGAGGGATCTCTGTGCACATGGGACAAGGTAAAAGGACAAACTGGATCCTCATAATCTTGGAGTTCTCAGGTACCGCTGCATTAAAAGCAGACGTGATTATGTAATGGAAATCACCACATGGACACCGGAATGCTTTCAGAAATCACTTTCTGTGAACACATTTCACCCTGAAATCTACAAATGCAGGTAAAAGCTCTATCATGCAAAGAAGAAGCCAGATGTGAACAGGATCATAGGCAGCACTGTCTTCTCTGGACCAAAGCTCTGTTTTGTGCTCAGATGGATGAAAATGTGAACTAGTTTCTGGAAAGCAAGGACGTCGTGTCCTGCAGACTAAAGGGGAGAGGGAGCATCCAGCTTGTTATCAGTGGACAGGTGAACAGCTGCATCAGTGATGGTATGGGGCGGCATTAGTGCGGATGGCGTGGGCAGCTTCCACATCTGTGAAGCTCCATCAATGCTGAAAAGTACATGGAGGTTTTAGAGCAACACCTGCTCCCGTCCAGACAACATCTCTTTCAGGGAAGGCCTTGCAGGTTTCAGCAAGACCATGCTGAACCACATCCTGCATCCATCACAACAGCGTGGCTTCACAGGAGAAGAGTCCAGCTGCTGAACTGGCCTGCCTGCAGTCCAGACCTTTCACCAGTACAAAACATCTGAAGCATCATGGAAGCTAATGTCTGGCAACCAAGGTCCAGGAATGTAGACCAGCTAGAATCCTGCATCCATGCAGACCAGAATGGGACAACATTCCTCTTCAAATACTCCAGTAACTGGTCTCTTCATCCAGATGTTTACAGTTGTTAAAAGAAGAGGAGATGCTACACAATGCTTAACACCACCCTAGAACTACTTATTAAAAACGTGTCGCTGCCATCAGTTTCACCATGAGCTCATATTTTTAATGAAATAATAAAATCTCTGATTCAACGTCTGGTATGTTGGTTATGTTCTGTTGGGAATTTACAAGTAATTGCATTCTGTTTTTATCATGGTACATACAGTCCCAACTTCCTTGGAATGAGAAACCTGTAAGAATTCTTGTTTTTCTAGCAGATAAAGAAGGGCTGGTGTAGCTTCTACTGGCTGATGAGCCCTGACAACCTGCTCTGTCTCACCGCTCCTGCTTTTTAAAGACACTGACATGTTTTTGTAGTTTATGTGACTGGGTGCAAAGCCTGAGATAAAAAATACAGGGCACATTACACTGCAATTCACCAGGTATGTCATGTACCTCTGTCGTCAGTCTGTGCTTCAGACCACAGCTCAGGCCTTGACGGGGACAAAAACACCAAATGTGTCTGGAATGAAACTGTTTAATGTGCAATGTAGCATTGGATCACACAGACTAACTCTGCAGTGCAATCAACTTCAAGCTTGCAAGTATTATGTGGTACTCCCATGTGGAGATTTTTACTTAGTACTTAATGTTTGAATTTTAAATGTGAGAAATGTAGGACAAAATTCATCTGATTTGTAATATTAGATACTGATAATGTGTCTTCAGATCATTCTCCGTGCAGAGTAATGCACTCTTTTCTCCCTCCTCATTTATTTTCTGTATGTGCTTCATTCACTGCAAACTTTTAAGCTTAAGTCCCCAAATATTATATTTGCAGAATATTTTCATTTTAAGTTATTACCTCTCTATTTTACAACAGCAAAAAAATTGTTTAAATGTTAAGTTTATAGAAGAACAGACCACTGCTGCCTCCTGCCTCCTCTGCTGAGAGACTACAGCGATAGAGTGCAGGAAGAGGTTTGTTAGAAGAACATGAGCATAATTCAGTTGGTTTAAAAACAGTATTTAACAAGCATCTGTGATTCAGATGAGAAAATGATGAGAATGAAGAAAAGGACAGGATGTAGTGAGTAGTAGGAAGGAGAAAATGACAGCCGATACGCAAAAATCAGCTAACACATAAAAACATGTTGATATGAATGAAGAGAGAACAGTTGAAGGTAAAGAAAAAGACTTTCATGGACATGAGGTATCATAGCAGAGGTGTGAAATAAGACTGCAGCTGGTGGTGGTGGAGTTGAGGTTGCAGACTGGATGAGATGCTCTGGATTAGGACGAGTTGGAGATGTTGCATGAAAGAAACCAACATCGGATTGGCTCACAGAACGTGAGCATTAATATAATTAGACATGAGTAGTGAAGACAGCGTTGAGAACAGGGTAGATTAGACAGTTTGGGAAAATTGGCTGCATAGTTACGCCAGGGGCCCGGTAATTGAAAACTATTCATATAGACCAAAATGATGCAAAAAGGAAGAAACCTCCATCTTTTTTCAAATATTCCAACATATTTTTAAATACTGTATATTTTTTTTATTTTAGTTTTGTAGTGCTGTGAATAACAAGGCTGTGTGATTCCTACTCTGGTTGTACTACTAATCTACTAATATCTCTTCAAGGTTATAACAAATATTGCATAATTTTGATAATTAAATGCAGAAGTACAGGATGTATTATAGAAAATAATCTCTTTTCCTTCAGCTGTTTTCAGATCCCCTTTTTTTTCTTTGGCTCTGTATTTTATTTATTTATTAAATTATTTATTATTATTATTTTGCATTCAGCAGTTTTTGTGTTTTTAATGTAAATGACTTAACAGTGGGTCTGCAACCATTTATGGCTAAACATGTGATTTATTAGAAAAAGAAACACATACATTTTTAATTTTTTTCAACTGGCTAGAAATCTGCACTGTGTCTGTGTGTGTGTTTGTGTGTGCACAGTCTTAGCCATGAAACTACATGTTTAATGGGTTTAGCCACAGGTGTTAAACTCTACTGAGATTTCATGAAAATTGAATTAAACTTCATCCTAATGTGTTTACACAGCTCTGTGTGTGTGTGTGTTTGAGGGCAAGTTTGTGGCTCTTCTGCATGTAGATTGTTTTCTGTTTACACAGTGCTTTGAATAATTTTATTACTTCATAAAAAAAAAAAAAGGCTAAAATTTGGTCCAGTACCATAACTTTCACTTTCACTTTCTCTTTTGTAAAGTGCATAAACATAAATTTAACGCTTTTCAGGGATTGAAACAGCTTCAGTTTAAATAGTTGAATCCACAGAAGCTATTCATTCATTGGAGTCATTGACTCGGAAATTTTCCTAATGGAATTTTCCAGTAAAAGAAGAAATGAGGCATTATCAACTGTCCCTCAGTGTTTCTTCTTTCTTTTCTTTTCTTTCTCTCTCTCTGAGTAGAGAAATCCCCTGGTCCCTCATTCACCACCACTGTCTGTCTGTCTGTCTGTCTGTGTGTGTGTGTGTGTGTGTGTGTGTGTGTGTGTGTGGCTGTGCATATGAATATGTAAATGGATTTTGCCTAACCAGCCAAAACTAGGCCATCATCTCCTCCGTGAACACCTGAATAAAAGGAGACGAGAGATACTGGAAAAAGAGAAATAGGCCAGAGGTCAAAAGCTTAACAAAATATCTCACTTCAGCAGGTGTGCTGCTTCTGTACTTGGATTAAACTGACCTTCATCCTTATTGTACGGCAAAGTAAGAACAAAAATAATAATATGTGTTCGTGTGCAGAAGTCTTGAGCCACTGTTTAGTTCTTTGTATTTCTCTCCCAAGCAGACATGCTCTCTTGGAATCTTTTCAAGTGGTCTTGAGCAGTAGCACTCCAGGCTTTTCTTTGGACATTGGCAACTTTCTGACTTCTTTTCAGACCGTCTTTGCACCTGACCACTTACAGATTTGAGGCACTTAAAGACGAACTGCAGATTTTCTCAGTGCCAAAAACAAATCTCAACTTGCTACAGCAATAAGAACAGCTAAAACAATAAAAATAACAATATAAACAACTAAGCAATCCGTTTTAAGTCCAAGCTAAAAACGGAGATTGAAAAGTAAGCAGGACTCCTGGAAACTCCTGCAAAGAGGAAGGTTTTGAGTGTCTATGATTCTAAGCTCTTAGTACCCTCAGGTGATTGGAGAGAATTCCAGATGTGTGGTGCGGCAGCACAGAAAGCTCGATCACGCCTTGGTCTGCAGTTTTGTCCTGCTTGGAGAAGCTAAAAGTTACTGAAGCAAAGACTTCGTACAGAGGATTGTAAGAAGTTCTTTTAAATAAGACTGGACGTTGCCGTTAATACACTGATGAGTTGGGATGTATTGGATTGTGTGGATGACGGGAAGCCAGTTTAGTTGGTGAAGGATAGGAGTGCACATTCAAAACGGTCGATGTGTGTGTTTGCTAGTGTGTGACACGTTGCCTAAAGAGAAACTAATCCGCAACATCAGTGTCCTGGAAGAAAAAGTTATATAGTGTGGTTTCTCAGCCTCAGGAGGCTGCTGGCCAGTGCTGGCTCTAGAAAGACACAGAAAAGATATCAATGGGCCATAAACTAGTTCGGAACGTGGCGTTTTAAATTGTCCGTATTTTAAGTAACACTAGAGAATCTGGCTTGTGTTTTTCTTTCTTGGTCTCCCTGAATGCACAGCCTGACTTCATCATGCAAACTTTATAGAATATTTTAATTTGTCTAAGTGAAATTGTTCAACGTAATTTGCATTGTGTATTTTACAGTGAAATGTGATGCAAGTTAACAGGGAACATTTTGGAAATACCTCAAACTTCCAAGACTTTGGCCTAAAATGAGCAAAGTTGTATGTTAGTCTGACGTGAAGTGGTGAACTGAGGCTTCATATGCGAGGCAGTTTGAGTTTCTGACCTCTGTTTTATTTTCTGATAAATATGGACGGATGTGCTTGTTGTGTCATCATAAAACCCTCGGTGAGAAATAAATCCATTAAGGTCCAGTGGTCTGGTTTTTAATATATCATGCTGCAGCAGGAAAACGGGTTCAGCAGAGTAGAAGAGGCTGCAGGAGTTGTTTACAACTCATTCTTCCAGCAAGATCTTTTTTGCTCCACTCAAGGCTTCAGCCCACCCCTCTGTTAGTGCTGAGCACATGGACAGTGCACGTATGAAAACAGAGTAGTCTAAACTAAGTCTCACCTCGTTAAGACGGGAGTCGGAGTCTGACAATAGCCTGAACTAACCTTCACCTGGAGTCAGACAGCGTCTGTGATATGAGTGCCATCGGTCTCACATACAAAGCTTGTCCTTAGCATCGATATGAATCATTTTATTATTATGAAGATAGATTTATATGAAAATTATCAGAATGTAAATGGCCCTAACAGGTTTGTTGTGTATTTTCCGTTAACTGTGATGCAGAACATTCAAGTAAACCTTAACCAGTTACAACCTACAATAAACCAGAGTTTGATTTCCTGTTTGCTATGTTTGTCTTAGAAATACAGTTGATGCTACTGACCTATGGTCAACTATTTTTAGGTTTTAATAAAAATGTATTGGAAACCAAATAACCGGCTGTGTTTATGTTAATAGACTAGCAGTTCTACTGTGGCATAATTCAGCCTTAAAATCTAGTTTTCCTGAGCTGCAGTAAGTCTGTCTGTCTGACTTCTCAGCTGGCAGCGACACAGAGCTGGACATCAAAACCAGAGCAGAGAGACGGTTGGGACAGGGCAGGAGAGGGCACAGGGAGAGGAAAACGTTCGGAAAAAAAGAAAAGAAAAAGGCTGTGAGGCAGAACAAGTAAAGGACAAAGAGACAGAGGAGTGTTGGAGGTTTTAATCAGAGGCTTCAGGTGTGTGTGTGTTAGTGTTAGCTGGTCTGACAGTATCTCAGGGCTACATCAGTGGCCATTAGTATTTTGCAGCATGAACACACTCTTTGACAGGTCGGCCGGCACTGCCCACGGTTTGTGCATGTGTGCATGCTTGTGTGTGCGTGTGTGTGTGTGGATGCTGCTGTTTTTGACCTCTCTGTTGATGTTTTATCTCACCTCCAGCTGAACTTTGATAATCCAAACTAAACAGCATCCACTTCCCATCATATATTTATAACCTTCACAACATTTAGACAGGAATGAGCAGTACACACATCAATTCCTCTTTTTCTTCTCAAATATCTCTCTTACTCTTTCATTTCACTCCTTCTTTTTCCCCAATCCATCTAATATCTTTTCCCTTGCCTTCCCATCTTTTCCTTCCTCGCTTGCCTGCAATCCAGCAGAGGACAGAACATCTGATCACTTGCAACATAAACCATGTACCATAATGGCTCTGCAGTCGGAACGTCACAAGTATAGATTTTATTGGTACAATTATTGTCAGAGAAAAAGCCATGATATTACGATTGTCATGATTATGCATTAATTGAGGTTACAGGTTCAAGGAGCCTTTATTACCCCTGTGGGATAATTAGCTACGAAGCAAGCAGTAAATCAATCAATTGGTGAAACAATCACACAGAAACAACAATAAATAACAAAAGGACAATGATAAAGAAATGTGTAAAATCACAAACACTCTTTATAGGTCTTTACATTTCATTTATTTCTATCTTTTGGTGCCAACTTAGCAAAATAATAAAATAAAGTTAAGAAACCAAGAAGTCTCAATACAACTAAATCACCTCTGCCTTATAAATAATAAATAAATTCTACATAATAATAAGATTTTTCTCTGAGAAAATGGTTGAAAAGGCTACAGGACCTCTATCCAGATCTGGGAGACTTCTTTCTAGAAACTAAAGTGGTTTTAAACAAAAAAAAATTTTGAGCCTGAGTAGAGAATTTAGAAACACGGGGAGCTATGACTTCCAGCTGTTCTTTAGCAGAATAGCTGCTGTTTGAGACATAAATTAAACTAGAACAGTGAATAAAAGAAATAAAAAGCAATAAAACCATATTTCTGCAAATAAATGCAGCTTCCTCAACAGACCATTGCAGACTTGCAGTAAATAAGGCATTGATTATGTTTGAGCTGGAAAACTATCCATTGAAAGAAGTTTAAGACGTTTTCTACTTTTAAGTGAAATCCTCTTAGCTTGTAACTTGCACAACCGGAGTTGTGCACAATAAAAAAATTGCAAATGACATTTCATTTCAGCGTTACGTTAGCTAAACATTAGTATCATTTAAACTAGTTACTGAGCATTTACCTTTAATTTGTTGTACAAAGCTGGCGGTTGCAGGCAGTAGAACATTAGCAATGTATTTCTTCCTGCCACTGCAATGTTTTTATGGCGGCTTTACAGGCCGGCGGTCCCTACTTTCCCACTCTAACACGCCTCCTCTGGAACTCTGATGGAAACTAAACAAAGCAACACTTGTGGTAACATGCAGATGGGTAAATTTGTTTTCATTATGTGTGCAAGTTGCTCTCTTTTACCAGTATGGTATGCACATAATCCTTAATGGAAAGGGATGATATCGAGGGATGTTTTTAGTAAATTCAGGTAATGATGACATCTCTGCACTAATTAAACATATAACAACTCAGCTTGTACTGACACTTATTTAAGAACACATTGCATCAGTTTTGAACAAAAGGAAATTGCTCTTCATCTGAAAGGTGAGTCGGCTCTTAAGAGCTGCATACCTGACTTTAAAGCAACCTTTGCACTCTTATTATTTACTTTCTTTTCTTTCTTTTTTTTTGTCATTTAAAATGACTTGTTTAGAGTGAAACAAATATGTTGAGGTATTAAATGGTCCAACTAACAATCAAACATTTGGCCATGGCAGTGCGTCTGAAGGATGTTGCATTTCCGTCCTGGTAAACGAGGTACCCTCTGCGTTCAGAACCGATGCAGAGGACTGACCAGACATCTATGTGTGATGTGTTTGTCAACTGTATGTTGTTTAAGTAGGTGACGTGTGTCACTTCCTGATCAGTGGAAGAGTGCTGCGTATTATTCACTTCGTCTATAAGCTGATAGCTGCATGCGGCTTATAAACTGGCTGTTGAGGAGACGTTTATGCTAATTAAAGGATGTCAGATTCTGGTTTTAGTGCTATGGCTTCACTCTCTGGTGCCATGTATTAAAAAATCTAGAATTTTCTCTCCTTTCTGTTCCTTGTTGGCTTTTTAGTCCAATTTAGTCTGTTTCTTCACAATTTTCTTTCTCTTAACTGACTTTCATTCCATCTGACCTACAGCTCTTTTTGTTTCCATCTTTTTACTTCTTATCTTTAATCATCCTCTTATTTTTCTCTTCTGTTCCTCTTACACAATTGTTTATGTACATCTTTTTTTCACTGATTTCATGCGATCCATTTGGTTGTTTTACTGTTTGCCTGTCACATTTTATCTAATTTCTTCTCTCGTTTCCTGCTCACTTAGCATCCTCTCTGTCTTTACACCCCTCATTATTTCTTTCTTGTCACACCACATCATAGCTCCTTTGTCCTTTCTATCCTCCTCCTTCATGCCTTCGCTCTAGAGCATTCCTATAATTCCTTTTTCCAACCTGTGTGTGTTTGTGTGTATATGTTTGTGGGATCTCTTGAGACCTGATGCATCAGAAGGTTAATGCACACACACAAGCACACACTTCAACGCATTCACAGGTAAAACTCACGCTTTGGGAGTAAGGAAGCTTGTTCTTAGCAGCTCCAACATCAGTCATCTGTCAGCACAAGTTTTATCTGTTCATCTCTACCCGTCTCCCTGTCTCCCTGTCTGTCGGCCTCCTTTTTCTTTCTTTTTCCTTTTTCTTTTCCACCACACACATTTCCACAGAGCTTGTCTTTATCTTCTCATCGTTCCTCTTCGGTAGAGCGGCTGAATAAATCAACTGCAGGAAAAAGCAGAGATGGAGACGGGGAGTTAGGGATGGAGGAGGCAGGGAGGAGCATGATGGGATGTGATATGACAGATACATGTGGTGAATATTCTATATCTTAGTTATTAGAGAAGGGAGAGATACTGCAAGATAAATAAACAAATAAAGGAGAGGAAGCAAACTGATGTATTTTTTTATTACTTGAAGGTGAGTGTGTTTCTCCAAATATGCTGTTTACATTAAGTAAAACAACTACTTTAGCCTGAATTTGCATTTTTGAAACTTTAGATACAGTTCTGTGCCAAAGTTCTCAGCCGCCCTTCATTTTCCATATAAATTGGAAGGAAAATGGAAAAACATGCAGGGATTTATTGAAATGTGCAAACATAAATGCAAATACGGAATAAAAGGTAAAAATGGAGTTTGTAAGATTATTTTTTATGTTTTGCACATTTATTTAAAGTAACACAACTGAACTTCAGTAGAACTTTACACTTTTGCGCCCCCTAATGGCGCCTATTTAAGCATGCATCTTCATCCTGTCTCTTCTTTGACCTCTCTCCATCAAGTAAAAGTCAGTCCGATGTTGACTCAGCGTCAGCCACAGTGCGCGTTAGGCCTGAATGATGTGGAAACAAAATGAATTGTTTTTGACCAATACTGTGATCTAATCTATTACAATCCAGCTTCTGTTCAGTGTTCATGCAGGCATACCACCACATCGCCTCATTTTCTATATGAGATGGAGAATGGAGCCTGAAGGTTACATTACCTCTAGACCAGGTTTATACTTTGTCCGTGTAGTGAAAACTACAATCTGATGTCATTTATCTTATTAACACTACAGCGCCTCATACATGCTTTCTGTATTGCACATGCTGACTTCTGCCTGATGCAACACACCCACAAACACGTGCACGCACCTGCAGGTGCACATAGCAGCACACAGAGAACACATGTCGGACAATATGTTGCATCAACCACCTGAAAATCAGACAGAAATCAGTTTTTTTTAACTCTCCCAGGGAGGTGTAAGAGATGAAATTCCTTGTGTTGTGCTTCATGTCCATCACAGAGACGGAGCTGAACAAGCTGAATCTACCCTCAGTTTTCTGAGTCGTATTACGACTATAACGTCAACACATTATCTGAGATCTGAAGGAGATCCACTTAGTAAAACAAACCTATCAGGACGTTTTAGAAGTTGGACTGTTTTCTGTCCTCTGTGTCTTTTTGTCTCAGAGAAGAGGTTTGAACACCTGAGTGTAGCTGTCACATGTTTAAATAACTGTAGCACAAGAAATACGACAGGAAGTACTGGAGACTGAAGGAGTAGACGCCGCAGGTTTAAAACCTGGAGGTGCCGTATGACATGAAAAGGAATCAAACTGCTTTTCGATTTACTGATTGCAGTGTTTTAATTTGCAATTTCAATAAAACAAAAAAAACAGCCAGTGTGTTGATATCCAGTTACTGGCATGCAACACTGCAGCTGTCATAAGATGACCCTGTTTGGGGAACAAATAACTTGTAAATTGTGGTTTCTCAGCCTTGGGATACTGTAGGGCAACGGAGGCTTGAGGGACGTGCAGATTGAGCATCAAAACAAGTCAGAAGCAGAGTTTTAAGGTCAAAGTTTTATAGTTGTAAGGTACCCTGTACTAAATATGCTAATCATTTGGAAAGCATCAGTAATAGATATTGTTTCCTCAAATCAAAAAGCTTGAACCAAGTTCATACATAAACATCCAGGTGGAAACACTGAGTTATGACTTCACACACCAATCAGAGCCTGAAATAGATGGATGAGAGAGCCTTGGATTAGTTCACTTTAAAGATCCAGAGAGGATGGTCAAGGAGAATGGATGCTGTGCTAGAATAATTTTATTTTATTTTATTTGCACTTTACAGAATAAAGTGTGAAAATGTTTTTTGTTTAGTTTATTAATAATTAAAAGAAGTTTCTGAAGGGCAGAACCAGAAGCATCATTTCTCAGTTCTGTTTTTAGTGTCGTGAATTGATCTGCTCAGAGTGCAAAACTGTGCTGCAGTGTTTCTGATGTTTTTATGTTTAGCCTGAAGGAATTTTTATTTTTATTTTTTCCCAAAAAATCATGTTTTTATGTTGAAGTTTGAGGTTTTTGGAGCTAAATGTGCAGTTATGGATTTGTGAAAAACTTCTTTAGATCCAGGAAGGTTTAGTTGTGGTTGTCATCAACCTCTGTGAGAATAATCCACATTTTAACCTACACTCATGCTGTAGCGGACTTAAAAGACGAAGAACAACAGTTAGAAAAAAAACAACAACATAAAAGATCTTGTTTCAGAAAGTTGGTCATTCTTTAATCTATTTTAGCAGCATCGTTTCCACATTTAATCATTGTGCCCCCAAACTGAAACTGAAAGAGAAAATCAAACTGGGAGTTAATGAGGTGCTGATATTATTATTTCACAGCTGGATTATCGCGAGCACTGACTGATGCGGCGCTTCGACCTGTTAATACAACAAATTAGGAGTTCAGCTGATCTAACCTGCAGCAAATCTAAAGAGGAGCTTCAGTGTTTTGCTCAAGGACACTTTCAGACACAGTAAATACATTTCACTTGTTTAGTGTTTAATTATTACATGAACCAAGTAAGCTGGTATGTTGATATGTTGGAAAGTCATACTTGATGCCAAGTTGTAAAAAAATGCTCTAAAGCCTTTTGTTATTATTATTTATGTATTTATTTAACCAACCTCAATATCAAAGAATACAATTATAGTTGACATCTTTTCCTTATTTAAAGTTGAGTACAGAGAGGAGCCTCCCAGCCTTTCCCGCTGCTGTGTTAAAATCGAATAAATATGATCCTGCATTAATAATTGAAATGATGGATGCACCGAATCCACATTTTTTCAAACCTAGAACAAGTAGTTAAATGTGAGAACTTGCAGATACCAAGTACCGATATGAGTGCTAATAAATCCCGTGACAGTTAACTGGTAAGAAGTGTGGAGCAGAACACCAGATGCAACAACTGAGTGGTTAGTAATGTGATATATATCAAATGAATCATCCTGCGGCCATCCTCTAATAAAAGAACAAAACAATTCTTTCAAGAAACCTTTTCGCCCTGCACAGAGAGCATTATATCCTGTCAAACCATTTAGCTAACATCGCTTACTGGATGCCCTATAGAGGCACACGTCCGCATTCCCTGGATCCAAAATCAGCAGTCGGGTCATCCTACAACAGTTTCTGAGCCTCATCAACATTGATGCTGATGGAAGCCAGACCACTTAACATTCCTGCTCCCTTGATGAACACAAATTTGTTTTAAGGATCTTGAGTTTTTGAAAGCTTTGCTCAGCAGAAACAACTATGACGGGGAGAGTTGGAGCAGTTTGAAGCTGACTGTCATGGAGAAATGTTTCCTGCATCATCTCAGATCCATTAATGTCAGCTGTTCCCTTTTCAGTAAGTCTCTTCTGCTATCAGTTGATAGTTTTGACTGTTTAGAATTTTTTTTAATCTCACATTTATCTTTATCGTAATAGAATATGCCACAACAATCTGTCTATAAATACAATGAGGAAGTAAATGAGGAAATCAAACCTAAACTGAATTAATACATCTAACAGTTAAGGGAATCAGGGATAAAAAGATAATATTTTATTCCTCATATTTTCATTTTTTTATTTTCTCATATTATATATATTATATATTTCGCTTTAATATTATTTGTCTTTATCTTTTACATTTAGTCATCTAGCTTTTACTCATAGATGGGTTGATACTGAAAAATGAGACATAAATAAACGAAAATGCTCAGCCTTTGTCTTTTTATTTACATAGTGTTTACTATATTTCCTCATATAAAAATCCAGAATAGCAGCAGCCTATAAATAAAAGGATGTGAGTAGAAGAAGAGAGCAGCAGATAAGCTGGAGTGATGAGTTAAGATTTACTGGGAATGGTAAGCTTTTAAAAAAATGAAGGCCAGAACCGACTAAGCAGACTGCTTCTGTTTGAAAATGTCACCAATCCATCAATCTGATAGGTAAAGGCCAGTCCTCTCATTATGGTCCGTGTGTGCATGTGTGTGCGTGCGTCTGTGTGTTTGCTCTTTTAGCAGAGAAGGCTGCTGACCCAGCGAACGCAGCAGACACACAGTTATGTGGTGTATTTTAATGAGTGTCTTGGGGGTCATATATAATTCATTTTTCAACAGGTCTGTGTGTGTGAGAGTGTGTGTGTGACTGTGAAGCAGTAAAGTGTGTCATAAAGAAAAGTGATCCCATGTAAAATGGAAACATAATCCCATTTTAATTAGCTCCTAAAAAAGCAATGGTTATTAATGAGAGCAGCTGCTTTCTGTATTTCAGTTAAAATATAATAAAATATTATTAAAGGTGTATTCCACCATGTGTTATGTATGGTTAAGTGCTGGGATATACAGTTGGGCAAAAAAATATTTAGTCAACCACCACTAGGGGGCAGTAAATAGCACTTGGACTCTGAAATAGCCAAAAGGCCAATTTGCCAATTACATTGCATAACACTTTACCAATCTGTTGCTAACTGTTCAGACACAACTGTTTGGCACCATGCAACGGGGAGGGAAAATTAGTTACCTCTGACCTTGTGTTCATGTTGTTGTTCGCATGAGCACCTCTAGTGTTTAAGTCAATGTTGCAACTCATGCATGCTGCATGTTGCTAACACCCAGCATATCCAGCCATAATGTCACACTGTTTCATACTTCCTCAGGAGCTCTCGTTCTAATCAATGTCAAACAAACCACAACAGTTTATTAATATATTGATCACAATTAATTCCTGCTTTCCTTTTTTTTTTCTTTTTACCATCGTAACATCTGACCTGCTTCGAACTGGATAAGTCAATTAGATGTCATGCTCACCGAGGCTCTCTTTTGGCAGGTGCACTACTCTTCACTACGACTCCGATCTTCCTCCAACGTCCATCATCATCACCTTCCACAACGAGGCCAGATCCACGCTGCTTCGCACCATCAAAAGGTAAAATACTGTTTTTTCTCCTCAGTTAATCTCAGAATCTGAGCTGTTGAGTTGGATTTTCATCTTTTAATTGTTGCTGAAGCGTTTGATCATAAAATTCTGAAACCAAAACCTTACTTGTCCTCATTCCATCACTTAAGTTGCACCGAATTCTTGTAGGATTTTGTCTCTTTAGATGATTCCTCTGGATGTCTGCTGTCAGTCAAATTTAAAACAACACACACACTTTTTGATTACGCTACCAATGACCTGACCCTCAGTCTCTGGACCATTGTTCTGTCTTTCACTTTGATGGTATCAGCAGGTCATCCCATACACACACACACAAAACCCCACACACAGTGGGAGACACACCTGCCTGTGTTGGCACGAGTTCAGCTCATTATTGCATTCAGTCAGCAGGGACTGGCTGCACGTACTATCACAGAGGACGTTGTGTGTTTAATGTGTGTGTGTCCTCCTCCCTTCTCAAAGCTTTGCAGTTTTCAACCAATTAAAAGACAATCTGTCTCTCTGGACTCCATTGCTCACTTTGGCTCTGCCTTTATTTGTGTGTTTGCTTGCTGGTGATAACTTGAAGTAGTTTATCTGTCTTTATTTTCTGAATAAGGAATATTCCTCTCACCGTGGGGCAGTAATGTGCCTCCAAGTCTTTTGTTCTGCTGGACATTAGTCGCTTGGAGATAAGCAGCAATTCTGTCTTAAAGACATTTAGTCATGTGATATTTCATGACATTTACATTTAGGCATTTATATTCCTTTTACTTTCCTTTAATATTATTTGAAAAGGCAAAAAGTGCTGGTTACTGACATCAGCCATCACCTCTGATCAGAGGAAAATGTATTATATAGATGGTTATTCTGCCTTTTTTACACAAAGAAGAGATTTGGTCACCCTTCAGAATAGCCCTAATTCTTAGTGTCATACAGTGGATGTTGGAAACATTCCTCAGAGATTTAGCATTTTAGCATCACACAGCTGCTGCATATCCATGATGAGAATCTCCCGTTCCACCACACCTCAAAGCTGCTGTACTGGCTTGAGATCTGGAGACTGTGGAGGCCGTTGGGGTATAGTTAACATATTATGTCCAAGAAAGCAGTTAAAGAAGATCTGAGCTTTGTGACATGGTGCATTATCCTGCTGGAAGTAGCCATCAGAAGATGCTACACTGTGGTCATAAAAGGATGGACATGGTCTGCAACAATACTCAGGTAGACTGTGGTGGTTATATTCATGCCTCCATTTTCTATTCATACATTATCCTATTAAGGGTAGCAGAGAGGCTTGAGTCTGATGAGACATCCTGTACAGGTCATGTGTCCATCACAGAGAAGAAAATTACCAATAACCATAAATGTCCACTCTCACATACTAGCGTCAATTTAGAATCACCAGTTAACCATTTTTGGACTGTGGGAAGAAGTTTGAATAGCTTGAGAAGCAGGAAAGGCGATGGTGCTAACCAAACTGTTGCGCTTCCTGCTGCTTTTCAGCAAAATTAGGTTGCTGCTTTTTTCTACATTTAGACTTGTTTTTTCTTTGTTTAACAATGTTTCATTTGTGCTTAAGCCATCCAGGATGTTAATGTCTGGATATCCTGAAGCAGAGACACTTTGTTTCATTAAAAAACAGCACTACTACAGCAGTGCTACTTAACTGCTTCCATCCTGCTGTTCATGCAGGTAAATGTGACTAAATCTACCTGCATGAACATTTATTTGATCATATTTAATCAAACTTAAAACTATCAGTCCGTCAGTCAGGGCATCTCCGTCGTATTTTGCCCATTTAAACATAAGTCCCTTAAAAATGCTGAATATTAACGGAATGGTTTGATAAATGAAAGAGTGGTATCTATTTTAATTAACTTGTCAGCTGTATTAGTCACACTACAATGGATTTTGTTTGATGCTACCAGCACAAATCAGCCAACTCAAAATGCCTGTCATCAGAGACTGTAACACAATTACATAAAGATGGATAATTTACTTAAAGACAGTCTTTACAGTGTTGCACAACACTCAAGAAAAGTCTCATTATGAAGCGTTTTATGCTGGCTTTCCTGTTTTGCTTTCGACTAAAGGAGGGAATGCTTCACAGAAAGTGGCCACTTTGGTAAAAGTGTCTTTAAAAGGATGATTAAGGGCTTTAGTTAAGCTGTGAAAGTTGAGGGTGCTACAAGAGATCATTTGACATTTACAGCTTTGTAGCTGACAACAGGATCACCAACAGGATGAAAGAGTAGGTGCAACTCATCTGTTTTATCCTGTTTTATAATTTTTTTGTAGAGGCACTTTAGCTTGCGTTTGAGTTTTTATGGGACTACTCCACAGACAAGTTAGCAGTCGGAGGCAGAGTTTGCTGCCTGTGCTGCAGCAGTTACTTGCTTCTAATGGACCATCATGCTTCTGCAGGTTTTGGCTCATTAACCTCAAATTGTGTGTAATTTACATCACTTTTGACCCAAAGCAAACTATCAATGTTTTCGATTTATGTACCACCTTAAAGCCAGACCCTGATTTATTCTATAATTCAGGATCTAGATGCTCAAACTCTCCCTGGTTTGTTTTGTACATTGTGTGGAACTTGAATGCTCTGGGTCAAGGACCAGTTTTAAACTCTATGTAAAAATGAACAATAAGTTGAGATTTTTTTTAAATCCCTGCATGTGGGACTCTGTAAAAGTACGTAATGAAAATGATGCAAACTAAATAAGCAACACAGTTAAAGTTAATTAGCTATATTTAGGTTTCTGTAATGAAACTGTGGTAAAGAGAACCATGTGCATGGCTGCAGAGTTGGTGCGTGAAGAAATCATGCATCAGCATTACTGTGTCTAGCCCAGCACAAGCAGTAAGGAAAGAGCATAAACTGTTTACAAAATCTTCTCATTTGTAGATAAGGTAATTTCCTGGTCAAAGTTTGGTTTTTATATATAAATGTGATTTTCGACTTTTTCCAGGAAAAGAATGACATAAAAGGACAAGAAACTCAATAAACTGCTGTTATAAGATGTTTAAACGGCACCTAATTACAGACCAATAAAAAGAAAGAAATCCTACTAGAGAAAGCTTTTATCGGGGTGGTATGTAACTCAACTGGTTGAGCAGCCACAGCCATGTTCAGACACTGCAGCTCTGAGTTTGAGTCCCGGCCTAGGGCCCTTTGCTGCACATTCCCTGTTCTCTAAACACCTTTTCCATCAATCTACTGTCGCTAAAAGGCACTTAGAGCCCAAAAAATCATTAAAAAAAACTTTAATCATCCTTTTTAAGGGTGAAAACTGTTATGAATCTGTCGGTTCTCCAGTCTTTACTGGATCACCTCTGAAGGTTGACTAAAAACTTGAATTGCAATATTATGGAGAAAGTTTTCTTTTTTTGCTTCTGCAATCATGCTTTGCTCTGTGCTTGAATGCCTACAATTACATTATAATGGGGTATAATTTTGGACTTGGGAGCTTGGTAGCATGCAGGCCAAACTTTAATAAGTTTGATTTCCGAGAAAAAGACGGGCACTTTGAAATCTTTTCATCTTGTGATCAAAGAGTTGCTTTCTGAAGGAGAGCCTGTTCTTGTCGATATTTAATCAAGGTCTGATCCGAAAATTGATCTCATCTTCCCTGACTCCACTGAGCAAGAGATAAGCAGCAAGAGACAAGAGACAGACAGAGGATGAAAGCCAACAGGGATGTTGGGCTTTTGTAGACATATTTGTTTTATTCAGTTTACTTTGTGTTGCTTTGTCTTTGCTCATATAAACGTTTAATTATTTGCAGACACGGCAGCATCAACAAGAAAGGAGAAAGCTTGAGAGAAATCTCTCTAGTAACAAATATGATCAAATCTGCGGTGGTGAGAAAATTTACTCAATATTCTCAATTTTAATGGCAAAACAACAAATTGTACAAGAGGGACTCACTGCAAACACCGTGGCAGCACGAAATGTAATATTCATTTTACATGCAGCCACGCTGAATGTTGACTGACTAGAGAAAAGGGTAATTAAATGTCTGGGTGTCATGTTTTTTTTTATATTTAACTTGCACTTATTTGCTTTTGTGCACATTCATTCATTAGCTGCTGAATGTGGCACTCTTTGGGGCATTTGTGGGCTTCAGGTTTCCGGTTTTCATCCAAAGACACTGACTTATGGACAGAAGAAATCGAGGATTGAACCTCGTTGACGACCACCCAAACTAAAAGAAGAAAATGACTCGTATCATAGATAAAGCCACTAATATCTGACCTCAGATGTTTCTAAGTGAAACAGCGAGTAGCATGGACGGCATTTCCAGTTCATAAGTGGACTTTTAAACCCACTCCTGCATGAAACAGACTCTCCGATACATTATCAGACCACTGCGAACTAAAACTTTGAGCCAGTACAGTGTGTGAAGCTCTGAGCCAAAAACCTGTTTGTGCTGAAAATGCAAAGGCTGCTGGTCCGGAAGTTGTGCCGTAAAACCCACAATATGCTGCATCCTGCTCAAAGTGGGACTGTGTGCAGATATCACATAGCAGGAGCGAATTGCACGATGACAAAAGTTGTGCACCAATATTAGCAAAGAGCAGGGAAATACCTAGATATGTGTAATTGCACATCACAGCAAACAAAGCATATCAATTGCATGTAAAACCACCTAAACGTGTTTTCCCAGTGCTTTGACCAGATAAGGTCATTTCACTGTGGAAATTACAATCCCGTTTTTTTTTTCTTTTATCAGCATATGACAGTTTGTCTGTACAATTTCAGTCAGAACCAGAATAATTTAATTGAGATAAAATCTCTCAATTGATCCTATTAAAGCTAAAATAGTTTTACTAACAGGCTTTTGCACCAGCAAACAGTCACTTCCATTTATAAACCTTTAGATTTAATATTATGTTGTAAAACAAAAACAAACAAACCCAACATATCTTTGATTGTTTAATTTTGAGATTGTCTTCAGTAAGAAAGTTATCCATGTAATCAGTCATTGGGTCAGTCAGACAGTTTGTAATCTAGCTGAGCAGCCATCCTGCTCGGCTCAGCAGCCAACATTCATCGGGGGTGGAGAAATGCCACTTCTAGGTCAGCACCAGCTCAGCACTTTCTGATTCAGTGGTCCTAAAAAACACAGAGTTAAGAGTCCAGATCACTTCCTCCACGACTTATCACTAAGGATTTATTAGAACGAAGAAGGAGGCAGATTTATAGTCTTTGCTTTCTGCTGTAAGTTCAGTATTTGATGAAGGCTTCTGTGCCACTCGCTCATCCTCTTCTCATCTAATTCCATATCATTTTTATACTGATACAATAATTTACATAAGCTATGCCAGTACATCCACTGAATGCAGTTTATTTGTAAGCAGATGGCATTTAACACTGATTAGACCACATTTGCCAAATACATGAATTCCTCATCAGCTTAAATAACAGAGTAGTCTGTATTCAGTCAGGATGCTGAGCATTACTCATCATTAATACTGAGACTTTTCATTGCATCTTATTATAATTCACTGCTTGCATGCTTCATAAATAAACATTGATGAGCTTATACATACAGCATCCTCTAAATAAACAATCATGAATGGAAAGAGATATAGATCTCTGCAGATGAACAGGGACAAGACTTTATCTAACCCGGACAAACAAGCTCTTTGATTTCAAACTCACACTGATGAATTTAGATGTATAGCGCTGTAGATCAGCAATGATGAGGCAGTATTTACTGGATGCTGATGTATAACATAATGCATCACTGGTGGTCAGACAGAACAGAATTTATTGAGCGGCTGAATCAGGATTTCTTTCCAAGAACACTTCCTATCGGTTTGCTGGATAAGGCTTTCTAGAGTGAGATTCATTCAACATGCCGTAACAAAGTTAGTCTAGATTGTTTTAAAATGCATTTAGAAAATTAACCTAATCATGAATCAAATTTAACAAGAAGAGGGACCTCCTCTTCTCAGATATTCACCATTCTGCTGTCAGATGTATTGATAGAGAAATAAGTTAGAGAAAGATGACAGGGCGTGGATGAATGAAAAGAGTGGTAGTTCCAGAGCTGGAGAGAAGAGAGTGATAAATTACTTCTGTGAGGCAGAGGATGGAAGAACTAGGTGTCAGCTGACCAACCAGGCAGAGAAAAGGGAACGAGGGAGGAAACTGAGCCGAGACAAGAGTCTGATTTAGTGAGGATGAAACTAAAACAAAATGTGGACCTGAGCAAAGTCTAAAATGGCATAAATAGCAGAAAAATTACTGAAAACAAACAGCTGATTTACAACTGCAAACACTCCATTCTCTAGAAGCACAGGGTGGCAGAAAGTGTGATTTTGTTGCAGAAGAAAACTGGTTTCCAGCAGCTGGAAGCAGCACATCTCAGGTGTAATAAATCCATATGTCCTGAGCAGCAGAGACGCAAGACAATCCAAAACCTGTAATAGAGGCTTCATTGCTGTTCGGAAAACACATCTGCTGCCTTCATGGAGGCACACTGCAGAGTTTTTTGTGAACAAAGGTGGGAACTGTATGTGTTTTAACCCCTAAAACTCCACTTAACCACAGCATCCACGCGCATTATTGCTTATATTTTAAATTTTCTTTTGAATGGTAGTGTGTAACTTTGTAGGGTGATCTATAAAAGCATTCCAGCCATTTATATCCCGTCCAGGAGGTTTACTATCCAGCTGTAAAATGTAGGGTTTATTCAGAGACTCTAGATGGTAAATATGTATTTTCATGTTTAAATCATAATTATTCTAATCTTAATTTAACACAAAGTGTGTGTGAAAAAAGTGATGCATAGTGAACCTGTGAGGAAGAGGATCAATGTAGTTATTGCTACAACTGACATGTCTCTTAATTTGGTCATTGTCTTTTATGAATAAAGGATTTTGGTAGCAGCTTTTATCACCCCCCAAATTGCCTCACTCCACTGAGTACACACGCAGCGAGCTAAGGTGGCTCCTGTGGGATTTGAACCCGTCGCCCTGCCAGCCATGCAGCAGCACCCATTTAGCATCAGCAACACTCTCACTGGCAGAGTGGGGTTAAATTCCCAGCGGGGCCACACACACAGCTCTAAAAATGCTCGTTCTCCAGGCACATTGGATGAAAGCGCTCTCTAAATGGCAGCTGTAGGTAATAAAAATTCCTCTGGAAAAAAAAAAACCCTCCTTCCCTAAAATTGATATATAGAGTGTAGGAAATGAGTGGTGCAGATATAGAGCTGTTATTCTGTGGCAGCCGACTGCGGTATTGTCAGTGGTGATAATATTTTCTGTGAACTCAAGATAGCTTTTCCCTCAGCATGCCTGAGGAGAGGTTAAGCCTCATAGCTAGTGGCCTGTGAACCAGAGAATAGAATTCCTGCATGTGTGTTGGTGTGTGTGTGTGTGTGTGTGTGTGTGTGTGTGTGTGTGTGTGTGTGTGTGTGTGAGAGAGTGGGAGAGGAGTTTATTGGGACACTTTGAAAGAGACAAAGGACGGTCCAGAGAGATTAAGAAAGCAGATTGGTGACCATTCGTCCATGTGTGTTTGCCTCACAGATAGATAGATAGATAGATAGATAGATAGATAGATAGATAGATAGATAGATAGATAGATAGATAGATAGATAG
>JBAMHW010000025.1:23461239-23481278 GCA_037177495.1 Rhadinocentrus ornatus
ATAGATAGATAGATAGATAGATAGATAGATAGATAGATAGATAGATAGATAGATAGATAGATAGATAGATAGATGGGCGCCCCCTAACGGCTAATTCAGCATCTGTCTTGCATCCTGTTTCTTCTCTGGGATCTCTCCAGTCAGTAAAAGTCAGTCCGATGTTGACTCTTGTCTTATCTCTGGCACTTTCTCTTTCTTTTCCCGCCGTCCTGCGGTAATGTCTTCTTGTGTCTTTGATGTGTGTTGATACCCAGTTGCTGGCATGCGAGGCGGTGCTGTAAAAGTGTGGTTTCTCAGCCTTGGAACGACAGTCCCAGAAATGTGCATGATAAATGTCAGTTTATCATTACAGTGATTCAGAAATGTTGAAAGGTCAGCAAATTTAGTTGCTTTAACACTGAAAGCCTCTTGCAAACTATCTTAAATTTGCAGCATGTAAAAAAAAAAATCAAATATATAATAATATATCATGAAAAACTGTGTTTCTATTTGTATCTGATCATTTGACTGGAATAACTTGTTTTTATTCTCTGAAAATGAGCCATTTATATCTACTTGCCATTGTGTCCAAATACATGCCAACTTTTTTCCTATGGTGTCTCTGACTGGACAAACAACTCTGTGTGAAGTGAGAACACTCTGAGCTTTAAAATTGCATTACCAGCTTTGTTTAGGAAGACAGTACACATGTACACAATGTTGTAGTGGTTACCTGTAGTGCAGTCATAGCTGCATGTTGATGTCTGGAAGAATTTTGGCCTCTGACAACCACCGTCCATACACAACTGTGCTTGCCGTTTGTTGTCATTTCTATGCCCATCTTTACCACTCGATGTTGGTACTTTTTACACACTGTACCTTTAATCGACCCTAACATTTTTTGTAAAATGATGGAACTGGAATCAGATGACTTGTGTCAATAATGTCTTACAGACTGAAAGCAACACATCCACTGCAGCCAAAGCAGGAAGGAAGGCTTAAAAAAAAAAAAAAAATCAATCTATTACGTAATGTGAAAATGAGGCTGATCAGCATTGGTCGGCCAAACGAACCATCATTACTATTCTAAGTAGTTTTGGATCTGAACTGAAACACTGCTGAACGAACCACAGAACGAACACTGGATGTAAGGTTAAGGCCGATTTAAGGCGTCTGACTGACTGCCGTAGGTGCTGCGTAGCTCCCTGGTGGCCTGATGCACACCTCTTCTAGACCTTACCTGCACACCTGCTACACAGACGGTTACGCGGAGATAACCTACCTTCTGACTGATCAATTTGGGATCACGAGTTTCTGGATTTCTGGATCTTCTTGCTGAATTTGTATAAAAAAACGCCATTTTTAAAAACAACACCCAATAGATCAAATTGATGAGAGGCGGATCAAATAATTTCTTCGTTTCCTTCCACAAGCTAATAAAGAAACTGAACCATACTGGACGCCGTTGTTGTTTTATAACAGAAAATACGTACTGGAACTGAAGTGAACCATCAAAAGAACTCCGACCTGGTGAGTGAGTTTACCGGCTGGTACCACCCCTGCTGCCACCTTCAGGTTTGGAGGAGAAACTGCAACAAACACGGCACCAAAACGACCCGTACCCGTTACGCTTCGAGTATGAAACAAACAAATGCCGCGAGAATATAAATCCACCTTTACTCAGCACGATCACTGCATCCAATGCAAATTTATAGAATTATCTCCTCATGGTGATGTTTTAAACACAAGTCATTTAATTTAACATTCAGTACATTTGCTATATTGACAGAGTTTATATCTTCACAGCTGTCACCTTAAAATCCCACAACACATGATTTCAACTGGATATAATTAATTTCTGGCACAATAGATATTTTTTCATGTTCTGTTAAAAAGTATTTTCATCTAGCAAATTTTCTTATTTTGCCTCCAATTTGACAATAATCCAGATGTTTTTATTTACTTATTTTCTAAATGATGGCTGGCAAACAAACTGGCTGTCCTGTGTCAGACAGCTGTTTTATTAACACGCACACCTGCTTGTTTTTGACGGTTTTGTTTAAAATATTTTCACAACATCTGATTGGTGGAAATAATCATGTTTCAAGGATGTTTTTTTTTATCATCTCTTCTCTCCATCTTTATCGGTTTTCATTTCTTTCCATCTGAAGTCTCTCCATCCCTCCCTCTTCTGTTTATTTGCTTGCCCCACACCTTTCTTCCTTTTCTTCTCCATCCTTTCTCCGTCCTCCTCCCCTCCGTCTCATCCATCAATCCGTTCATCCATCTCTGCTGATTGGGCTCTCAGCTCCACCGAGAGACGGAGTTACAATCAGGGTTATCCGTCTCCCTTACCTGCCTGCCATCTCCCTCTCACCCTCTCTCCCTCTTTCTTCTCTTTATTATCCCTCACTCTTTAATCTTGCCCCACCTCTCTTAACCCCCTCCCTCAAAACATTCATCACTCTCCTTCTGATGGGGTCCAGGGCCTCAGAGACTCATAGGTTTGCTCCAAACCACCCCCTTCTCCTCCTATATTATCAAACTCCCCTCCATCCATCCCACTCCTTTCTAATCTTCACCTGCTGCTCCTCCATTTTTCTCCACCTCATTTTGTTCAGTTTAAATCAACAACCTCCACCTTTCTCTCCATCTCCATTAATATTCTGATCTCTTGCATCTTTCCTCCCTTTTGCTTTTATAGAATGTTTGTTTATACTTCACACTTATTTTTCTCGTCCTTTCAGACCTTTTTTGTCTTTATTATTGTCCTCGTTCCTTCATCTCTCCATCTTCTTTATTTCAGTTTTCCCATCCCACTTTTAACCTCTTCCATTTATTTGTTTTCTTTCATTTCATTTAAACTTTTATCCAACCTTCCTTTCATCTCTTTTTGTCTTCCCTTTTTTACTTTGTTTTTATTCTTTTTTCCTTGTCCTGATTTCTGTTTAATATCTTATTTCTCACCATGTTTTTTTCTATCCTCTTGTCTCTGTCTCTGTGTGCCCCCTCCTTCCTATTCTCCTTTCATTTACTCCTTTAACCATATTGGTGTCCACTTTTACTCTGTTTTCTCTCTATGAGCTTTTACTACTTTCATCCTTGTCTTGTTTGTTTAATCATCCTTCCATTTTTTCTTACTCCACCTTTCCCATCCCTCCTCCTTTCTGTCCCCTACATCCTCCTTTTCTTCCCTCCCTCCTCGGCTGAATCCAGAGGGAATGATGAACAGAGGTTATTGAACAGAAGAAATAATGAAATAAAAAGGAGCAGAAATCCACCCAGAACAAAACACATTTCTCATTTTCTTCCCATAAAAGTTATGAATTTTTTATGTTCAATCTTCAGCTTTAATGAAATAGTTTTTTAGATGCGACACATCATACATTTTCATAACAGGCATTTGGGCTGACATTTTCAGTATGTTGTTTCACACGGTGGGCTGTGCATACATAATAGATTCATGAGCACCTGAGCGTGTGTATGTGCAGGTTGGCATTTACCCGTCGTCCATTCATGTGTCCAGGATGTATATCTATATGTGGCTAATGTCCCATTTTGTTTCTCCTTCCAGTGTTTTGAACAGGACTCCAGTTCATCTCATCCATGAGATCATCCTGGTTGACGACTTTAGTGACGACGGTGAGATGCAGCTGCACGCACACACACACACATTCATGCAACTACAAAGACACACACTCCAGGTCTCTTCCAGGTCAGAGGTAATAGAGATGAGACCTACATAACCGATCAGAGGAGGGATGTGTCCACAGCAGCTGGGTCCATAGTCTGAGGATTACTGCAGAAACAACGCTCCATTGTGGGCTGAACAGAAGGATCACAAGCTGTCTGAATAATGTCTTGTGCAGCTGTGTTCAGTTCATCAGAGACAAAACGTCCAGCTGAAGGTTGCTCGTGGGACCTAAAGAAATATTTGCAGTAGGACTGAGACTTTCCTACTTAAATGAGAACCTTAATTTTTAGATTTTAATCTTTTTTTTTTTTTTTTTTACCAGCTTTACATCCACCCAATTTTTGTAACTAAAGTTTAATCAAAGTAGTATTTACTGTAGTATTTAAAGTTGAATTGAGATGGAAAATTAGGTGGTTGTAACTTTCCAGTCAGAGTTATACCAAACCTGTTACAATCATTCACCCTCCTGCAGCACTAAAAACTCATGTGGCCGGCTTCTTCTTGATATGGATTCATTCTTTTTTAGATGTTTGGCACAATGAGGCACGACTACATGTTGGTTTTTGACCCTTAAGTGCAATTTCTGATCAGTGTGTTATAGGGTGGAGGAAAGTACCACATGCACCATTCAATATGCCTCCATCGCCCCCAAAACAAACAAAAAATCCTGCAAATAAAATTAAATTTAAGTAAACTAATGAAAGCATCATTATGACAAGCTTCAGAACTGCTTTTTTTTTTTTAATTAAAAACATGAAATTACATTTAATGTTATACTTCTTATCCTGGAGAAAATGTGTTTAATCGCATAAATCCAAGTTATTTCATTTAAGGTAACATATACAGACGTAATGAAGTATTTTCTTTTTTGTTTTGTTTTTTACTGAGAACTTAAGTTAAATTTAAACTTCGCCCGTACGAGCAAAGCTTCGTACCTGCTGCTTCTAATAGAAAATCCAGAGGCTTGGACCAACACTGGAGGCCCCGGTTTGTGGAGCGGAGGAATCAGGATTTTTGAGTGGAGTATAAATCTGCTGTTAGCTTTAACAACCTGCTTCTCTTCAATGTATGAATAACGATGAGATCGAGACAGATTTGGACCAGATGGACCGGGTCAGGGAGTACTGCCTCGCAGGTTACAGACGTGTCTGTGCTTACACTTATTTCATGTGAATCAGGTGTGTATATAGAGAAATGTCTACAACCTACAGGAAAGGTTCGGACGACCCTGCTCTATTAATTTGTTGTTGGTATGAGTTCTCAGGATATTTAGTATTTGTCCCTCATACAGTAATAATGTGCTTCAAGTATTACTGAACCTGCAGAAATGTGATTGGCATCGCTCCATGCCCTAAAATGAGCTGCCCTGAACTGAGGTATAACTTTATGGTAGAAAAAGAAGCTGTTGTGAAATCTTTCTGTGATATTCTGACCAAAGTGTGTAGCGGGCATTTCATTCAGAGCTCAGGAAATTGTGTCAGCCAGTGAAAAAGAGACATAATTTGCTTTCTTTTAAAGTTAATATGCTCATTACATTAAAAACTCCTTCAGAGGGTGTTATTTATACTTAGATCAAAATTACTGCCATATACAGCCATCCTTTCAATGCTTTAACAAGTTGCAGTTAAGTAAATTAGATCCAGGTTGCTTCGTTTACTCAGAATTTATTAAGAGGAGAACAATATTTGTGTGGAAAACAGCATTAACAATAACTACAGTTCAGCAGTCATTCAGTAAATTAGAAGTCAAAATAATCCACAACATGTATCACTGAAGTAGATTTTCCTGATTAGATTATGACTTAATGTCACATAAACTTTTTCAAGTTCACTGATTCAAACTTTATTCATCTGAGTTTGTTGAAGTATTACACGTTTATTTATGCTCCTCAACCTTTAGTCAAAGTGAAAGCGTTTTCATGTAGAAAAGTAATTGTTTTGTTTTCAGGCTTCATTAGCACAGCAAACCAAGTAGTCAGTACTCTATTTTCATCAAGTCACACAAGGACGTTTGGCTTATTGATGGGTGTCAGATTTGAGTCATTTAAGTTCAAGTTACAATTCAGTCAAATGTCACGAATAAACTTTAGTCATCTTAAATTCATCCTGTAAAACCCTATTATTACTTAGTTTTTCTCAAATGGTTTTCTCTCGTCGAGTGTGTGTAAAAACTTACATTGTGCACTGCATTGTGGCTTTTAATGTGTAAATTAAAGAATTATAGTAACGATATTTAGCATGCATCATTAATAAACTCATTCCAATCATTTCCATGTCTAGTGTTTAGGTTTCCCTCAAGCAGCAACTAAATTAAACTAATGTTTCCTGCGTTTTCTTACTGATGAATCAGAGTTACAGTGAAGGAAGTCCGCGTGTTGACTGTACAAGATGTTCAGTTTAAAGCCAGGTTATCTTATTTCAGTTTTAAGTTTTAAAGGTATCAGAACAATTTCCTAATCCCTGCACATCCCACTTTACCGTGCACAGGATGCATTGTATGGCTCATCCACTGAAGGAACATCAGGAGGGTCCATCTCTTGTCTTGTCAGTGAGCCCTGTTGGCTCCATCAGATCCCGTCAACCATGTTTTTCTCCTGCTGGTTCAGTTTTTTAAATCGTGTTGTAGGATCACTCTGATTGGCTGTTAATTGTATAAAAGCTCAAATCTTAAATGCTTCATAAAAGCACAAATGTACAAAATAACAATGATGCGCATGTTCTTGACGAGTCCTCACTCATTATGTTAATTATTAAAACTGAATAAACTTTTTTACATTTATTTTACTTCCTATCTACACACGTTGTGCAGGTGCAGTTTGAGCTGCCTTCTTTACAGGCAGGTGTCTTGTTTGTGGTGCATTTTTGCAGATGGAGTTGATATGCATGAATTTTGATTCAGAAAACTTTGGTTTGGGGCTTTTAATGTGCAGCCTCACACAATGTTCCCCAAATTCACAATTAGCCACATGCCAGAGTCTTCAATTAAACATCTCAGACAAACAAGAAACCTTACCACAGGGGGAGGGAATTAATCACGGTTTAAGGTGCTGAAGAGAAGCTGTTTGAGATGTTTGCTGCATTTGAGAGCCGAACAGCACAAGAAATAAAACATTTCAGACGTGGCTACGTTGGCCAGAGGGCATGAATGCACCGGACAGGCTGTGGTTGGGGTGATTAATGATAGTTTTTGCTTTACAAATAACCTGATTCTTGCAGATTAGTGAGCCACAATAACACCCAGCAAAGAAGCATTGCATTACTGCTGGTTTTTCTAGTCAGTTTGGTGTGTGAGGTTCTTAAGATTGATGATTATATAGAAATAGTATCTTAAACGATAATAGTAATAAATAAATTTCATGGTATTTATGTCATGGTTTATAAATAAAGCTGACATTGACATTTGCTCCTAGAATGGGTTCGTACTTGAAGAATTATGCAGATAAGCATAAAACTTGGTGTTTCAGAGAGTAAAACACTAACATATTCTGCTAGGATGAAGCACTTAACACAACATGCATTATGCAGCTTCTGGCTTGTTTCTGTCAGCTGATGATTCCACACCATCATCTCTCACATTTCCCGTCTCTTCCGTCACCAACCTGACAGCCAGTCGGGATGGATGGAGCCATGAACACAGCTACAGAAGTGAGAATTCAAGTGATGGAGGTTAAATAGTGCCACATTTTGACTGTGGAGGAATTATCAAGACAGATGAGGCAGCAGTTCCGATGCAATCAGCAGTAGAGACTGATGTGTCCAAGTAAACAGCCAAAGACAGAATAAACAAGGATGCAAATGAGGATAAACTGTCGTAAGGATTTAATGTATGCACTTGAATAAAACCTTGCAACTGAATATGCACAGAGTTCACACAGTAGTCTTTGTGCTTTGGTGATCACAATATGCTATTTCTTGTGTTTCCATGGCAACAGGAGATGCTTACAACATTATTGCTGATGCAAACCTTTCCAACCTTGTTAGCAACAGTACAAACTTGAACTTTTTACACCCAGCCTAAATAGAAAAACCGAAGCATCAGAATCTGTGAAAGGATTCGTACCTACCCTCTTAACCCCCTCCTGACAAGACCTACTTGAACAGTGGGCAGCATTTGATTCGTGCTGTATAGGAAATGTTTGCACCAAGCGGCAACCTCCAGCGGTAGATGTGAAACCTGTGTGGAAGTGCAAAAAATTGCAGTTCACCCCTCATCCGCTAGGGGCTGGCTCCAAAACGGAGCAAATCCCCATAGACTCCCATGTTAAAAAGGCCAACTTCACAGCAGAAATAAACATGTTTAAAGCCTGATTAAAAAAAAAATATTTTAGGATTAATAGGTCAAGTTTACCTTCATGACAACTGTGAGGGGGGTGAATTTTTTTTCTAACTCATCCGTTTGGATGTAATTTAATCTTGTAATTCGGCATAATTAGGGGCGTGGTCCTTTTCATTTTGATTTACCGTTAGCTCGATAGCTCTTAGCTACAGGCAGCTCAGAGTTTGATGGGTGTCAATCATGCACCCACACCTTCACAGTCCCCCTCTCTATGCCCATTTTTGGGTTTTCTGGGAATGACGACTCATGTGACGCTGCCAAGATGGCGATGGTGGGAACCGCCCAATGACTTTCAATTCAGCTCTTCAGAAACCTACAGGTGACATCACCTAGGCGCCGTCCATTTTTTTTATACAGTCTATGGTTTGCACACTCTAGGAAGCAGCAATCCTAACATGTAGCAAAGAAACATGATGGGGAGAAAGTCAGCTAAAAGACTCTACCAAGCATTGGCATCCAAACCAACAGTTCAAACCCCAAGCAACTATTTAGAAATGTAAGAAAACATGAGAACATCACTGCCCACTTCAAATGGTCAATGGTCCGTACTTATATAGCGCTTTTATCAGAAGCGCTTTACAGTATACATCACATTCACCCATTCACACACACATTCACGCACTGATGGCAGTAGCTGCCATGCAAGGTGCTTACCAAGACCCATCAGGAGCAATTAGGGGTTCGGTGTCTCTGCTAATTTCTCCACTTCAAGCAAACCACACACACAAGGTGTAATATTAAAGATGTCAAAAAGCTAGCAGCCAGAATCATAAATCATGTCTTTTTGGTCAAAAGTTTTATTCCAGTTCTAAAAAAAAGGTCTTGGTAGTTTCACTACATTAATGTATTTAATGTATTTATATGTCGTGTCTGCCAACAACCTCATGGGTACCATGTAGTGATCAGTGTTGGGTTAAAACGCGTAATGCCATTACTTTAGTCAGTTACAATCCTTTAATGCATTACTCTTTAAATAGAGTAACTCAGTCACCCTAAGCTGTGTTTCTAGTTCCTAGCTAAATGAACACATTTTGACCAGCAGCTGTGAGCTTCTTTCTGTTTACAGCGATGATGCAGCACGTCATGGGCAGTGTTGCAAAGTCCGCTTGTTGGGCTCATTACTAGTGTCCACTGCCCGTTACCTTGGCGTCTGAACCGCCACGCCCCTACTCACACACACACAACTTCTCTCCACACAGAGACAATGACAATGCCTGCGAATAACTAATGAAAAATGTAAATACATTTTTTTTTCTATTTTTTATTTTAAATTATTTGCTGGTCGGACTTAAATAAATTAGTGTAAAAAAATTAATTTGAGTTTGTTCTATATTTCATACAACACTGTAATTACATAATAAAGATATTAATGGGAGAATATTTACCAATGTTCTTTTACAAAAGTAACAAAAAAATGACATTACTTTTTGGTTGCAGACTGGCACAACACTGGTAGCGATTAAATCCGACACATTGCACTTTGAAAGTTGACTGGTGTCAGCTGCAAATGAAATGCCTGCATGGGATAAATAGTTTTATGTATCTGGATCTGAATCCATGACGATGAAGGAGGTTTTTTAGTGAAGTTTTCACTCTTCCTATCATCAACTATGTTGGGCTTCACTTCTTTCTGGATCCTCATGGTGTTTCTGAGGGGAATTTTGGAGCTGTCCCTCTGCCATTGTCCTGACTGACCATTGCAGTAGTCCCAACTGGTCAACATCAACATTGGCTGATGGCTCCTGAGATATTTCCCTGCGTAACACCTCTAATAAAATAAATGTTTATTCACTTTTTTAACTTTTACTTTGAGGAAATGGGGTCATCTGTGTTCCAGATGAACATACTCTGTCTTGTATCTGACTCTTCTGTAGTAATCTCACGTCTCAACCTTCTTTTGAGACCAAGATTATACATACAGCCTTTGTAGGTGTGAAGATACACTTTATTTATTTTGGGTTTATCATTTAGGACAGGAGGCAGAAAAAATAGGCCTCATCTAGAAGGGAGTTAATCCAGTTCAAGGTTGCAGGGGGGCTAGAGTGTATGCCAGCCGCTATCAGGGAGGCATGGTACTCCCTGGATCAGCTGCCCGTATATGGAGGTCTCTGCTACATAATCCGACATGAAACCAGCTGCTGAACTGATCAGTATCTGATCGGACCTCCTTTGGTGAGACAACTCTGAAAAGATGAAACAGCTTTGAGTGAGCTGCTTTGCACATTGCAGATTGATGCATGTTGATAGAAAGACGACTTAAACGAGACACCTGTTCAAGTGGTGTCAGAAAAAAAATGTAAATTCAAATCTTAACAGAGGGGATACACATAAATTTAGGATTGCCGATACATGTGTTCTGGAAAATAATAAGATAGCATCGAATGTGTATATAGCCTACTGCTAACTCACTGTTGAAAACTAAAGATTCAAGGAGCCCAAGATCCACATTCAATTAAAAATGCTTGTAACTCGAGGAAATGAACTTCAGGTGAGAATGAACCCGAGATGCTTGGAGGTAAAAACCTGAGGCACTTCCTGTGAATGGGAATATGTGCCATGTTGCTTTACATTGCAGAGTTGGCAGGACAATAATTATGTTTTCATAGATCAGATTGTTTCTGATCTGGCAGCACCACTTCTGTTCAGAGCAGAACGGGAAGGCTGCGCGCAGGTAGGGGTAAGCTATGCATTTTAAATGATATGGATGTAACTTGAGTTTGGATAGATGCAGCTGTGTAGGGAAAAATAATGTGGGCTGGACTCATTAATCAGACTATGCTCTGCAGGTTTTGATGAGAATATCTGCGTTCTCTGTGCTCTGTCCTTGAATCTGTACATAGTTTTTCAGCAGGCACCCACGAGTATCTGTACCATGACAACATTGGAATAGATGATTCTGTCAGGATTCTCACAGTCTGTCCTTTAAAATGGCTCAAATGACATGATTCTTTTTATCTATGTGAATAATTGATGCTTTGTACAACATAAAGACAGACAGCCTGACACTCCATGACAGACTGACCTCCTGGTCACTTTTTTTTAACCATTATCTGATCCGCAGCTGATTTTTATCAGAAAGTACTTATGCTACCCATGGTAACCATGGTAACGAGCAACACTGTCTAACAAGTCCTAATGAAAAAAGTTAGCTTCAGGCTAATTTAGGCAGCACCGCTGACTTACTTGTGGAGGAGAAAGCTGCAACTTCAGCATCCCTGTTAAAATCTTTCTCCTTGAGCTTCTTCCAACTGGGGAAGGACAGCCCGATGCTTTTCCTTTTTATATTTGTTCTTTTTGTATTGTCTGGTCTCGCTGCCCTTTAAGTCCCCTTTCTTTCCCCTTTCGCTTTCTTGGCGAAGGTGAAAATGGCTCCAATGCTGCTGCTGCATATGCACGGTCCTGCATTTTTGTGAATAACAATTTAACAGATTTTCCAATATGCCGGGGTAGTAAGCTGCTCTCGTTTATCTTCTCCTCTCAGTCACTGTGTGCTGGCTTGCAGGGAAAACGAGTAGTTTGTGCTATTTGTCCCTTGCCGGCAGTTGCAGTTTCAAGATGGCGAACCGTCATGGTGCCGCCCTACGGGCTTACTCGTCATATGTATAAAGAAATCTAAAATTCTTTGCCTTTGAGAATGCGTCAGATCATTAGTGAAACTGTGGGCTTCCACAGCATCCAGGACGAGGGTGATCAGCCCCTCCATTATAAAAGTTTTTCACTTGGTTGTAAAATGCCATAAAAGAAAAACTAGAATGATCAATGAAATTATGATGATATAGTTATAAATTAATATTTACTTAATCACTGAATATGTACCTACATGTATTAGCTCATTGCAGTAAGTATAACAATAGGAATGTCCATAAGACTAAAGATAGTAATGGGACAAATAACTTTAGTTATAATAATTTAGTCACTTAATTAAAAAATAACCACTTCTGTGAAAGATTTGTTAAATATGGAGTTAGTGTTTTTTTTTATTACCTTTTCTTTTTTTTCATTTTTAAACTTTCCACCAGAGTATTTTAACATGTTTTTCTGCTGACAGGTACATTAAAATATGAGAATAATATAAGTTAAAAGTCCAGCAGGAAGCACATGGTCGGCTTGTCAGACTGAACGCTTTGAATCGTCCTGCTGATGAACTTTTTCAGAAAGGCGTTCATATCCCTGCAGAGTTCATCATCAAGAAACATCACATCATATATACATAGCACACAATATTCTCCTCTAATATGTTATGTTCATGCTGTTTTTTTTCTATTTGCTTTTTTTTCAGAAAGTGACTGTCAGCTTCTCATCAAACTCCCCAAAGTCAAATGTCTTCGCAACAACAGAAGAGAAGGTACGACAACAGATGTGTGTGTATTTGTCTGAGAACTTGCATTAGCATTTTTAATATTCTGGTGTGCATAAATTAGCATGTTTAGTTATTCATACAGCCTTTGTAAATGTACTTACTCATTTGTCAGCATGTGTGTGTGAAAATGATTTTAGGTGTGTAAAGAATATGAATATATATGCCTTTTTTAATGAAAGAAGAAAAAAAACCTCTGGCTTTCTTTCCAGTGTGTAAAAAGACATAAAGAGACAGACTCTGAGTGAAGGGAAATTGATTCATTCATCTGTGGGCACGTATAGACCGGCAGCACTGAAGTGAGTAGAAGTGACAAAAGCTGCGGCTGAAATAGAGCTGAGATTGACAGACTGTCTCTCATTCCCAAACCAAATATACCACAAATGTAAAGCAGCATCACACATGAAAATTTAACGTCATTTTTTTAAATTTATTTCTAAAACATCAAAATTAGCTTCATGAGCTAAAATCACACCTGACAACCAGTGATGAATTAATGCCGTCACACTAAATATGGATGTTGTTCCTAATTTTAATGCTTAATATACTGAAGTCAGGCGTCATGGCTATGCTTGTCATGTTCCTGGTAAATCCATTTGGAGTGCCTCCATATATAGAATACAAATTAAAGCAATGCACAAATAAACATTACAGCTCAACTGTGCGATGGGGTCATTATCATCCTGGCAGCTTAAAACACAGTTATGGGCCAGAAAATGTCTATAAATATGTATTTAATCCCTCTACAGGTGATGTATAAATGTGAGTTTCAAGGTGTTAAAGCTGCTGGTAATAAAGACTCAGGGGTTTTAGAAGACTGATTATAACCTTTATTTGTACTTTCAAACATATTCAGGAGTAACCTTTATTTTTTTTTAGATAAGAATCATAAAGATGAATAAACAGCTAAATGGTTAAAAAATCTTGTCACAGTCAAATAAAACCATGAAACTTCCTGATGAGTTGTTGAGTGAAATAATTTAAATATAAAATAAAATATGTTTAATTAAAAACATTTAAATCAACAAATGAGGTTATTTCATCAAAACAATATTAAAAAGATAAAATGTGCAATGAAACCGATACAACCACAATTTTAAGTAGAGGCCTGGAGGTTGAAACTTAAAACTCAAAAATACCCAGAAGGAGTTGCTTTTTTATTCCGTTCAGGGTGCTTTCACACCAGGATAGTCTGCTAGACATACGACTGAGGACTCGGTTCAGCTGGGGGGGTGCAAAATTTCACACAGGGCCCCTCCAACCAGCATTCATTGCCCGATAATTATGATATTATACTTTTAAAAATAACATCTTAACGTTATCTTTAAAAGCGTTGTTGTTACAGCATTAAATTCTTCAGTTACAGCTTTTACTTCTTCTAAGTTCTACTACATTTTTTACTATGTTCATGTAATTAAACACAGACAAAGTAACTTAATGTAGCTCCAATACAGAAGATTTAACTATTTGCTGCACATAAACCTGCATTATGACCCTTTAGAATTACATTTACAGCTAAACCAGCACATACAGAAGCATAAAGCCACCTGGACATGGAAAATAAAATATAAACACCACTTCGGTAGTACATATCAGATTTCTTGCTTATTAATTTAACATGTTTAGGTTTACAATTAAGCTTAACTAGATAACAGATTTAATTTGATATTATCCAAGTTATGGGTTTTATTTATCCTGACACCCAGGTAGTCACCAGGAGGACAGACTGAGCTCTGAGATAAACTAGCTTCTAGATCATCTGCACTACTCACCACTGTCTTGGTCTCTTCTTCACTCTCTGTTTTTTCTGTCTTTGTTCTGTCTCTGCCAGATAGAAAACTTCTCATTTATAAAAACCTGCTAAATTACATAAGATGCTACTGCAACAAGGCCGAAAGGTGGAAGCGGGGACTCTTTAGAAAGTTCTGTAGTGGTCGGCCACTGTCATCGCAAACTTTATAAATGGTCACTCCTCTGTCTTGGTCCAAAGTTGGTCGGCCCTCCGAGGCCCCCTTCTGGTTCGGGGCCCCAAGCATTTGCCTGGTTTGCCTGTTGGGAAGCAATACCTCGGAATACATCATAATCATTACCATACTCATCATCATCAACACTATCACTGTCAATGTGCATATTCCAGAAAATATATTAAAAAGAAAAACTTTATCTTAATTAATTAAAAGGCAAAGCAAATAAGAGCAGTTAGACCTGATTTAACTAAAGTAGAACTAAGGTTTAGAGCAGACTTCAGGTTTTCTGAACGCTTGTTCCAGATATCAGGAACATAGCGAACATAACAAGCAGCAGTTTTCAAGCTGAGAGAAACTCTGAGAGTATCACTTAGAGAGGGGACCACTCAACTTTTTTATATAAAAAATTCTGATGTTTAATATAAACACTGACTGGCTATTTATTTATGCAGGTGCCAGCCAGATCTCTCTGCAGACTCATAAGATTCTGTAGATCTCCACTACCAAACAGGCATAAAAACACAAAAAGCCCACACAGAAAAAATAGGATAAAGCCTTTTTGGTGCAATGGTTTTAAATCACCCAAAAAACATTGATGAAAAACCCTCAGACACTTGCTGCATTACAAACAAGTTTAATTTTCTCTTGAAACCTACCTGAAATTTTCAGCAAATTCATAACAAAAAAAGCACCAATGTTCAGTTAGACTGAAAACAAACAAAAACAAACCGCAGATTTCCTACACAAAGATCTAGAAGGGCTTTTGTTTTCATTTTTACAAGAGAGCGCATGTTAAAGGATTATGTAGAAGAGAGAAATGAGTCTTGCGGAGCATGGATTCATATCAGATATGAGGGATTAAAATCCTCTCAGTGTCTGTGATGGTAAGTGACTGACTGGACTGGAGTTGAGCCCATTGTTCTGCAACCGTGTCCCTCACTGCCCATTTCTAAGAAAATGAATGGAGCTAATATGGATGTAAATATATTCACAGTTTCTTCTTTGAGACAAAGTTAAGGTGGAAGATGTTCGTTGAACTTGACATGTTTCGACTGCAGTCTGCAGTCTTCCTCAGAGGCGTCATCCGACCGCTGTGTCCTGTCATTTATCAGCTGTTTTCCTGGACGTGGCCAACCTGACAGACAGGGTTGATCAGCCAGGTTGGCCCCGCCCTCCCGCTTCTCGATGGTCTCTGTAGGAGAGTACCAGGTGTGTGAGAGTGTGACGTTTTCCTCATCCCGGATGATGAGTATTCCTGGCCGGCTTTCTGATTTTTGTGGCCTTATTGATCAGACCGGAAGATTACAGACGGCAGTTGAAACATGTCTACCATTCATGCTCTGGGCTAGATTACTTTCCAGTTTGTCTGAAAGAAGAAACTATTTTATTTAAAAAAGAAGACAAAATTGACCATTTTAAACTAATATGAATGTAGATTGAAAGATGGCACCAGCCAAGAATAAATCTGTCAGTAGGTAGATGCAGGTGGATGTGGATGGAGGTGCTGTTTGGGTTTGGGAGTTTGGGTTTGTAGGGTGGATTCGGAGGAACCTTCCAAATGGGACAGTGCTTGGTGCGCCACTGTTGCGTATGTAGCCAACAAACTTGCATGTCGAAGTGCGTAGAACCTGAACAGGGACAGAGCGTTTATCTTTCACATATTTAATTTAGTCCTCCTCCTCTGGCTCAGTCAGTTTCTTGCCTTTTATAGCTGTTTTCTGTGGCTCATTCACCTCTCCGTCTCTCTTTAACAACAGGAACACTTGTCCTACATGGTTTCACTGAAGGATTTCATTATAGCACAGTCATGCTGATCTCACACACACACACACAAACACACACACACACACACACACACACACAGGCAGCGTCACTATGGCTTGTTAATAGTTTATAGCTTCAGGCTTTCTGATTTGATTATCTTTTTAATGGTCATAAAAACACACCAGCCTGATACTGTAGGTCTTCTCTGACAACTACAGACAGATTACAATACAACAATATTTTGCTTATCTTGTCTCAACATATGTACCTGTAAGGGTTGTTTTAGATTAAATTTGTAATATTGTAAATAAAAATGCTAATTTTAACAAGCATTAAAGATGCATAAAATTATCTGAATCTGTCAACAGGACATGAAGAAACAACAAGGATGCTCATCAAAAGAAATCTGGGTAAAGGTGCAGTGCAAAATTAGAGGAATAGTATCTGAATTTCAGCCCATATGGTGAGACAGGTGGTCAATGAATTAAACAGCAAATACAATAATGGCTGGAGCTTTTCACAAGTAGTAACAAATGTTTCTGGCACAACTTCACCCACTTCCTACATGACAAGGGGAAAAGACTGGAAAACTCCAATAACACCTGCAGATTTACAACAACTTTACCTCCCACCATTTTTCAGCTTGTGGCTTTTGTCAGAATATTCACAAATCATGCAAAATGAAGGGGAAGGTTTTGCACATGAAGCTGCAGCTTCAGGCCAGTCAAGCCAGTGTTTTATGATGACCCTAATTAATGCCTTATCTTGTTCTAGAAAGGTTGTTCTGCATGAGCAGTATTAGTGATCCATTGTTTCCTCACCACACTTCTGCTTTCTCACACGTTAACATCTCCTCCCCTGGCTCACAGCATCAGGTTGTGCAATAAGATAAGATCATGTAGTGATTCAGCAAATCATCATCCAGCTTTTTTCTTTTAATGCACTAATGACTTTTAACTTATCTTGCTTTTAATCCTTTTAATCTATGATTTTTTTTATTTTTGCTTTGTTGCTGCCTTTTACTGCTTTCTGTAGTAATTCTGTAATGCTTATAATGTCCTATGTAAAGCACTATGAATTGTCACGAAAGGTGCTATACAAATGGAGCAAAAAACAAACAGAGTGTCGTGTGTCTATAAATATAATCTGACAGTATAAAGTCAGACAAGTTATAGCGCCACTTGGGTACTTATCATCCTGAATGGCAAAGAAAATCCTGTTGATTACCTTAGAAATAAACCAATAAACTCTCGTAAATAGCAGAGTTGTTTTACTAAAGCGGCATCCGTCTCCACTCGTATAAAGAAGTCTGCAGAGTTTACTGGTCTAAAAAGCTTCACACTGTAGCAGAGGAGTTAAATCTTCCCTCAGGCACTGATTGGGTTTTAACTGTAGCAGCCAATAAAGATACCAGACGATTTCTCTGCCACACAAAACTGTTCGGCAGCACATTTCTTTCTATGTTTCATTTCAAGTGTGGGGGTGCACATGGTAGTGGTGTTAGGATGGGGGGGGGACATTATTGTTGCAGATGAAAAGGGGACCCTGTGGAAAAGGTTTGCGAGCCACTGGTGTTAAGAAATAAGATTTTCTATTTGTTTGTGCCACTGCTCAGACTGTAATATGTAGAAAATTTGACTTGATATCTCCCATGCTAATGTATCTGAGGCAAGTTATATAAAAGGATATCCAAACATCCTACGCTACAGCTTTTCAATGCCACACAGTGGAGAGAGAGTTGATATTTCCACAACATAAACAAGGGCAGCCCAGACTTTTAGCGTACTGCAAACACAAGTGTTCTGTCAGATTTCACCTACAACTGTTTCTATTGGTCAACTGAAAATCTAGCAGGCCTAATATTTAAAACCAACATGAAAGCATGTTAGTCAGATCCAAATCGATTAAAATCTAAACTTTTAAATCTGGATTAACACACCCAGATAATGCGGCTGCAGCTTGTGCATGTATATGCTGAAATGAGTCTAGACTCCAAGGTTCTATATCTCTGCATGTTGTTGCATAAGCAGAGATAGCATAAGTGTACTTCAATCCAGCCACGTAACCATTTTGCTAGTCTCATTCACATATTCTTATGTCTTGTGTGAATGGAATCTGACAAAATCATGAATTTATATCTAGAGCATCATCTGATAAGTTTACTCTTGTAGTAAATTAGAGAAGCCGTGAGAAGCCAGACACAGTCCACAGCACCACAACCTAATGCCTGTTTTGGTAAATAACTCAATGACCCTCCTGTGCATACTGGGATAAAAATGGTGGTCCAGTTAAACGGCCACGTCTGAATAAAACTGCAGCTCAACTCGGCTGTGCTTGTAGCTACAGTCTGCAGTTCCCCAGCTTTGAGTTTAAAAAAGTCTGTGTTGATTTTTGTATTTTTTTTTTTTTTTTGGTGCGAATGATGCAAGAGACACTGAAATCAGAATATATCTGTAAGATCTGATTGAAATCACATTTCAGAGCACCTCCAAGTATGCTTCGAATTCATGGATTTTCTATTTTAGGCTCATGGTCTAGTCTGATGACTTAACGTCTCTATGTGAAAATTCAATAACACACATGAATGCACACATAATAGACTTGCATCGTTTGTAATAAAGTTATTTTTTAACACATATCTTTAACTTAACATCGACCTTTAAATCCTCAGACATTTCAACTTTAAAGTTTAAAGGGCGTTGCTAAAATGTCCCTTATATAATGCTTTCAAAGTAAAATTTATCCACATTAAACTAAAGGGACACACGCACACACACACAGCTGTAAAAAGTGAAGGCAGTTATGGATGGTGATTAACACTCTCCCCTGTAGAAAGTCAGTCAGCTTTGCACGTGGGTAAAAATGTGTATTTAAGTGAAGGACTGACCAGTCCGGTCACCGCGTTCCGTCATCAGTGTGTGTTCCTATTTGTATGTGTGTACATGTGTCCATCCATCCAGAAAATAAAGCCTTATTGAGGATGAAATGGGATTTTTAATTGGCTGTGCCTCAGCCTAACAATGCTGCGTGGAACGCCATGTACAAAGTCACCGACACACAGTCACAATGGACCTTTGCACAACTCTGGTTACATGCACACACTCCAGCTTGCACATGTACGTACATTTGATGTAAAAAAAAATATCACACGTTTACGCGGACTGCGTCTCCATGTCAGGGGGTATTGATTAGACCATTTAGTCCAAATAGAAGAGAACAGTGGCCCCCATCAGGGAGACCTCCCTAACAGGCTCCTTTACACACAATCAGAAACACTTTGTCTTTTTTTCTCACTACAACACATCTGCAGCCAGATGACAAACACATTAACTTTCTCTGGTGAAGCCCTCCTCTCAATCTTCTATGGTTAACTGTCCATTAAAACCGGACAGACAAACCTCTCTTCCTACACACACCCAGACACACATGCAGAGTGTGATGTTAACAGAGCCTGTAAGAGCCCTGCATCGATTTTCCCTTCTAATGACTGACTGTGAGAGTGAGGCTACACATAGAGGGAGATTTCACAATAAATACTGCAAGTGCCTAACGCTGCCGAGGTGAAGGGTTCCAATCCCACTGCCGTGACAATAATCTTTCCCTTCCCTGTGTTAATGCAGCTCTGAGTAGAAATACTGAAGTTTGTGTTTTTAGTGATTGTCACAGATTGTAAGCGTGTAACTGGAATAAGTTTACTGTCTTATCTGATCTGCAGCTCTGAAAAGAATCGATTTCAGCACACAGAGTGAAAGATTTTATTTAGTGAATGAAATCTCAGACAGTTCTGTGGCTTTATATTTAAGAACATCTATTGTAATAGATGTTCACCAGCTCATCCGGAGGGATCCCGAGGCGTTCCCAGGCCAGAGAGATGTAGTCCATCCAGCGTGTCCTGGGTCTTCCCCGGGGCCTCTTTCCGGTGGGATGTGCTCGGAACACCTCA
>JBAMHW010000025.1:23500186-23511924 GCA_037177495.1 Rhadinocentrus ornatus
ATAATAATAATAATAATAATAATAATAATAATAATAATAATAATAATAATAATAATAATAATAATAATGATGATAATGATTTTATTTCTAAAGCACTTCCATTGTGCTCATTATTCGTTCACTCCTCATTCACACTTGGTGATGGTAAACTACATGTCCACAGCTACTCTGCAGCAGACTGACAGAAACGTGGCAACCAGTCTGCATTCATACATGGAGGCAAGTAGGGTAAAGTGTCTTGCCCAAGGACACAATGACAGATTGATTTGGGGAGTGGGATTCAAACTGCCAACCTTCCGATTATTGGACAGTCCACTCTACCACTTGAGTTGTGCCAATTTTTGGTCAATATTCAAATCACAAACATTTAACATGATTACTCATTGCTGTTACGGTCCCTGAATGAAAACACGAACAACACAAAAGAGACTCTAACATATGAGACCACCACCAAGCAGCAACGCTTCAAACAAAGGAGAATGCAGCCCCGGCCAACGTCTACCGGAGACTCCCAACTCAAAAGGCAAAAGAAACCAAATGATACAGCTGCACTAAAGGAATTGGTGGTGTTCCACCAGTACGCCTCCCACTGGCCTTATATGCTCTGGGTTGGCCAATCAGGTCTGGAAGACAAAAGACAGCAACAGGGTTCACAGCACAACAGTGGCACACGTAACAATTGCACCAAGGCAGGGCAGCTTCGTTTTGGGTCTACGTTTTCTTAACTTTAATCAGTAGTTATTCCTAAATGTTTAAAATCTTTAAATACTTCAGGTTTGTCCCGTCTTTTCCATAAAGTCAACAGCTGAATACAGGTTTATAAACCAGTAAGTTCATTCAGGAAAAGCAGAGAAAGCTGATCAATCTTTTTAGAAAACACAGAAAACAACCTCAAGGAAACTAAAAAAAGATTAAAAAATCACCTTGATGGAAAGATCCAGTCTGAGACAGTCTGGTGTTCATTGTGTCATCATAAACAGTCCAGGAGATCATAGTATTAATTTTTTTATTTCTCCTTTATGTAACCAGATAAAACCTCAGTGAGATCAGATCTCTTGTTCTAATCTAACCACAAGTCCACAACGTACCACATAACAGATCCGCTTTCAAAGCACAACTGGTAAAACAGCAACATTAGGTTGAAGACTACAAGGATGTTTAAAAACAGTCACATTAACTAAGGGAGTTTTCTTCTTGAGCCTTTTGAATCATAAAAATAATGTGATTATCAGTTAAGTTGTTAATTCCCTAAAACGAATGCAAAGGTCCTTTACAGCGATCTGAATGAAGGTGGATTTTTCCCTCAGCAGGTCTGACTTTCATCCAGGAACAACATCTGGCTCTCCTGCTGCTGCCTGCCTCCAGTCATCTGAAGTCAGCTGAGTGGGTTGTAATGGTTCTGGAGTCAGTTTGCTTACTGCTGTGCTGCTGCTGTTCCCAGATCAGTGAAACACCATTAGCCTACACACACACACACACTAACACTGTCATGTCTGTGTCAGTCTCACAGGCTCTGTGTCAGTATCTCCCCATCTTGCTGACTCTTCTTGTTCTCCTTTGTTCTGTCTGGTGTTTCATCCCTCCTCCTCCTCCGCATCATCAAACTCGGTCCATGCTCTAATTTTCACTTCCGCTGCTTCGCTCTTCTCTTCTTTGAGTGAAACTTCGTGATGTTTTCAGCTTTTGCTCTGTAGGGGAAACTCTGTTACTTTCCCTTTCTTTCCTCCTCTGAGCTCACAGACAGCCGCACTGAAAATTAACACACTTATCACACAAACACTGATGTAAACTGAACTAAGTTTAGTCTCTAAAGTGTATTTCAGTGCTCACAACCCATATGAGCAGTGTTAGCAGGTCATAGAAACACACACAGTGCATGTGATATGATTTAGACATGTACGTACCAAAGAAAACACTGAATAGAATAAAAACAAATCAAGAGTCCATCAGCTGGTCATCAAATATTCAGGAAGGTTTGGCCCACTTAGCCATCATGTGCACGGAAGAAAGCTGCCACAGAGACGAAGAAGAAAACACAGCCGGCTGTAAACAAGCCAGAAGCCTGGTAACACTTCAGCCCCTGTTTAACCATGCTCTGCTTTTCTTTAACCTGGCGGCGGCTAAATCTGTCGGTGTTGAGTCTGAGTTGGTCCCCTGATGCTTTTATGTCACATTTTGAGGTGGTAAACTGTCCAGGTTGGACCTGGTATCACAACATGAAATGGTTTCAACACAGCACGGGTCTGATCTGCAGCGAAAATTAACTCTTTCATGCACAGTGTCCACCACAGTGGGCACATGTTTGACAGCTGTTTTCTAGTAAATTCATGAGTTCGTGTGTGGGGATGCTATATATATATATATATATATATGTATATATGTATGTGTATGTGTGTGTGTGTGTACAATAATAAAATTGTTCTGATTCTGATTTTCTTATTGATTTTTCTGATTGTGATTTTTATCTTTATCTTATCCCTCTTTATTTGGTATGGAGCGACTGTGTGCACACAATTTCCTCCGGGATTAATAAAGTAATCTGCTTCTGATTGACATTTTTTTAGATTAGGAAAGAAGACAATTGGATTGCTTGCTCGTCAGTAAACAGGAAAAGGAAATTATGCAAAACTCTGGAATATTCATATTAAAGAACTATAAAAAATACTATTTTATGAATATTTTCTAAAAAATTTTACAATTTAAATAAAATTAAAAGTCAAATATTATTAGGAGCAAAAAATAAACACTATTGTATATGTAGAAATTTTTTTTTGTAATAAAACATTGTAAGTTTCTTAATTCTTCACGAAAGGGTTAACATGAGGGCTCATTTGGCTTCTGATCAGCTGTTCAGTAGCAGCACCGTCCAAACTTTCTTCTTCTGTGGGTTTACCTTGATATGGGTGCAGAACTGGGTTATTCTGTTACATAATCTCAACCAAAACGCGAAGTAAAACTCTGGCTTTAGTGTATTAATATTTTCTCCTGCTCCAATCCGCTATTGTTAAACACAATTCCGTATGTTTGTTAGCAAGATGTGACCTGTGATGCTTTAAAACAAAGTTTAATCTACAAGAATTTAGACTCTTATGTGATGGTGAAGCTTCATAAACATCCATCATGCTTTACATCAGGTAAAGTAATGGATAATGTTTGAGCTGATTAGAGCTACAGTGGAGACCGAGTTGTCTCAGCTATGGTTTGATGGAATACTTTTTTAATCCCACAGGAGGAAATTATTTTGCCACCAGATGCTACCATCATACGTCAAATGGCTGAATGAACTCTTTTTTTTCTCTTCTGTCTTCCTCTTCCTTTAGATTAGCATCTGTTATATAAAATGACTTAGCCGTAGAGATTTTCATAAATTTGCATTTAAAGTTGAGCCCCACCTCTCACCTTTTGCATGCCAAGGTGAAGCTTCAAAGCAATAAAACACAGCAGAATTAGTTTGGCTGCAAGAACTTTCAGCTGTTGGAGCATCTTTGTAACAAAAGACCAGACGGGATGCTGCTCCCTGTGATCAGACTGGATTATTATCAGTGTCCTTGGCTGATTTAACTGTGATTAACTTTAATTAATTCAAATCGATGCAGGTTGTATCAGGTATCTTAACGTAAGAAATGTCTGTGTGTGCAGAGATCTCATTCCGGGTGTGGCAATGTGGAGGCAGTCTGGAGATCCTGCCATGCAGCAGAGTGGGTCACGTCTTCAGGAAGAAACACCCATATGTTTTTCCTGAGGGCAACGCCAACACCTACATCAAGTAAGTAAATGAAGGACTTCTGACACTTCATACTGAACAAACAAGAAATATGTTGGTGACAGACATTTGATTCAGTCACAGTACTGAAGTTTTAAGTCTTTGTGTGTATAAATGTCTTTTTCTCTAGAACCAAAGACAAATTTCCATTTCATGTATTAAATGGACAGTAAAGTAGTCCGAGTCTGAACTTTGGCAGAGTTTTTACACTTTGACACCCTCCCAACAATGGTTAATTAAACATCTGTCTCACATCCTGTCTCCTCTCTGAGCTCTCTCCAGCCAGTAAAAGTCAGTCTGATGTTGACTCATCTCTTGTTCTGTTCTCTTGCATTTCTTTGCTGAGTCAGCTGTGGTGCGCTTTCGAAACAACCAACGTGTTGATATTCAGATGCTGGCTTGTAATATGTTGCCATGCAGCAAAATGCAGCTGCCATGTAAAGCTCCAGGCTGGAAGAAAGAAGTTGGGAAGTGAATTACTCAGTCTCAGGATGCTGCAGGGCAGCACAGCTCTAAGAATGTGTAGAATAAATGTTTGTGTACCGTCAAAACAAGTCGGAAGCTCAGAACTTTAAGGTCAGAAAGTTATGTAGCGCTTTTAGCCCCAGGACGTCGGGAACAGTTTCACAGCTGTAGCACAGACTGAACAACCGCTCTATATTTGGATAAAAGACACATGAAACATATCAAACATTCCACTATTCTTATCACAGAGCCAGAGTTAGATAAAAAAAAAGAAAATCTGGCCTTTTCATATCTGTAAATTAAAGAACATATCAGCTTAGTCAGATTTTAATCAAACTCTATTTGAATATTCTCATCTGCAAAATTTCTTAAAAAGAAAAGCAGCTTCTTTAGCTACAATGTGCTTGAAAAGTTTGACCTGTTAAGTCCTGCACCTATTTTTTAAGCCTCTGCTCAGAAATTGCATACCCATAATAAAATGTACAAGATCTCTTCGAGTACTGCTTGAGTCATAGTGAAGGGAGCATATGAGAGATTTGTAGACGTACAAATATTTGCATATTTGTTACTGGTGAAGAGTAAATGAAGATGGCACAAAGCACAAGCGAGAAACATTCCAGACTTGCCTTAAAAAATAAGCACTTTCAGGATGAATATAAACATGTTCTTTGAACGATTAAGGTGTAGCTCTAAACCTCATTCTCTCTGCAAGCTCAGATAAAGTAAAACAGAACAAAACTAGAGCTTTTAGTGCAGATAGGTCAGGCTAAGTCTTCGTAAGGGCCATTTTGTGTAATGGATTTCTCAGGAGGACCCGGGAATTCAGCCGACACACAGAGGTAAGTTTAACGGGTTTTTTGAGTGCTGGTTGGGTGGAGGCAGGGCAGAAGCAACTCTTTGGTGGAGGGGGTAACAGAGTCCGGGCAGAACTGAGGATAAAGTCCAGAAAGGAATTCTATTCTGGATCAGGTCAGGGAGATAATAAGTATTTCTAGTCTAATGAAAAACCAGGTACTCATCGGGCAAGGCAGAGAGCAGTAGTCAGTCCAAAGAGGGGTCGAAATCCGGATTGGCTGTTAGCAGGGAAGTCTGTAAAGGGTTCAGGCAAAGGGCGGTCCAGGGAACGTAGCAGGGTCGGCAACAAGGATCTGGAATAAGAGTGCAATGACCACAAGATATCACAAGAAAAGCTGGTGACCATCTGGCAGGAAAGCAGAGACTAAGGGGAGTTCAAATAGTGTGCCAACAGGTGATGAGTGTGAGTGTTAATGAGATTCAGGTGGAGCTGATGAGCCTGATTGCATGAGGCACATCAGTCTCCATGACAATTTTGGCCCAGTTTGGCTCCATCTGTTCTCAAAGTCTCCCAACAAGCTGACCTCAGGTTGAAAGAACTGAGCTTCTGTTTTTATAACAAACAAATTTACAACGATTATAGAAGGCTGGCAGGATACAATGCATGACTGTTTTAGTGTAAATTTGTTTTTTTTTCAATATTTCTTTGGTTTAACAAGTTTGTTCCATGACTGCAGTTTTAGAGATTATGCCTGGGTTGTCAGGTTTATCCGGTTGTTGATAGCACCGAACTTTTCAGCTGAATTATCAAACGACTTGTCTGAGTTTTCTGCAAGTTTAAATAATCCTTCAGTGTGTGTATCTAACAGCCTCACTAACCGTCCCTCTGAATGTACCGCTGGTTGGCTGAATACACACAGAGCCAACAGACGTGCAATGTTTCCTCTCTGAGTCACCCAACAATGTTCACATCGTTGTTAAAGTGGATTTACAGCTGCCTGGAAGCCTTTGAGCTGCGACTACAATATTATCCCATTAGCATAAGCTGTATTGTGTTTTCTGCCCCCTTTAAGCCATTCAGAGACGTGTTTACAGGCAGTCCAGTAATCCATTAACAGGACTAATGTGGTCAGAACAAATATGAATTGATCTTGCATTAATAGCTCGATCGAGGCAATAATAGGATTTTATGTTCTACTCACATTTCAGAATCGAGACAACTGCATGTATGAAGTGTTCCTTGCAGCATTAGAACCATAAGAACACAAAGTAATTGGGTAAGATAAAGCCTCTTGTATAAATTTAAGCCAAACTAAAGTCTTGACTTGTTTTAAAATGTATCTTGGTGAAAACCGAAGATGATGAAGTGAAGCAGAAGAGGAGTGAGTTTATCAACATGTAACTGAAGAAGTCTATCACAGCATCACCGCTGATTTATCTGACAGATTATTTCTTTAACCTCAGTATGTGAGCAAAGTGTTAACTATCCTTTTTTGTGGTATGGCCCCTAAGACGCCAGGATTGAGATTCAGTTCCCAAAGGAGCTCTTCTGCTCCTAAACGGCACTTTGGAGCTCAGCTTCACCCAAACAGCTCATAAAAACTTACTGTTTTGTGTCCACTATCTCCCTCCCAGCAGGACTGAGATGTTTACAATCAGCACGACTTTTTAGTTGTTCATTTTGCTCCCTTTTGGCTGTTACCGAGGCAACATCTGTTGTACGTTTATAGGATGATGACTTGTGTTCGTATTAAGATGTTTGTGATCAGCAGCATTTTCCCAAACAAAGCTGCTGTTGTCTGCTCTTGTGCTGCTCTGCTGGTTAATTAGCAAGATGTTTCTGCGTTGGCAGTCAGGATTTATGATTCTGCTTTACAAAAAAAAAGGACTGCTTAATAATTTCATTACAAAGTTTACGCTGTTTCCTCCTCCATCGTGGCCTGCTGCTGTGACCTTGTCTTTGTAAGTAAGTGTGTGCCCAATTAGAGGTTTTAATTATATGCCTGCATGTGACATATATTTATGTTTATACGCCCACAAGCCTTGCATGTCCTCTCGCGCTTCCCTTTCCATTAAACTGCCACAGTCGGTGTGTGGAACGCTTATAATGGAGGGTTTCTCTCATTTCAATGAGATCATTCACAGCTCACAGAAACTCAGCTAATAGCTAATTACTACAGAGAGGGAAAAGAGAATGAGACAAAGGGGGTAAATGGGGATGAGAGGCAGAGAAAATGTGCTTCACTGTCAGAGCAGCGTGGGTGAATACAGTGCAATGAGTGAACAGTAATTAACTTAGAAGACGTGATTTACAGCAGGTATAAACATGCTTCTGTACATTAAAATCCCATCTGCTCTCATGCAAACAGAAAACATCCCAATCAGTAATAAAATTGGATCAGCTGGATCACATTCGGAGGTGTTGTGGTTCATATAGTGTCTCCCATGACACAAGCTTTATCTCTGCATAGCCTGTGTGGAACAGTGAATGTGGAGACAGCTGTGACTGCATGCAAAACTATAGGATTATCATGAAATCATCTGGCCATATTCAGTGATAAGTTGTGTGTTTGCAAGTGGCAGGTGAGCAGTGGGAACCTCATATTTCAGCCTTTTATTCACATTTGTTTTTTAATTAAATAAACTAAAGTTTTTTTGTGGCTTCATCTTCAAATACTGAACCATCTGCAAGTAATGAGCGTTGAATCTCAATGAAAACTTCATAAACTACACACACATGGGAGACCCCATTCTATTAAATATGACATGAAACCAGAGATAAATGCCTAAAATTTACTCTTTACTTCCACGCAAATATTAAATGTAGTGGCAAAGAATTAATGGAGCTGATGAGAGTATCAAGTTCTGCGGGGGAGATCTTCAATCAGCCCCAATTTGCACCAATAGGCACAGCCGGCTTGCTTCAGTAATGACCAAAACAGCCGACCAGGAGCGGCACAAATTAGCATAAAGTTGCAAACAAGCAGACCTGCAGATAATGATGAGTCGGTTATTTCCCAGTAACACAGGAACAGTATGTTTCTTGTTACATCGTTCTATTCCTTTGCACTCACTGACTGTTCTGCCCCTTGGATGAGTTCTATCGCTATATTCTGTCATTGTTTTTAGCATTTTAAGTTCCTTATAGGCTGCACGGTGGTGTTAGCACCACAGCCTCAAAGCAAGAAGGTTGCTGGTTCGAGCCTCAGCTGGAGGGAGGTTTGAACCTGGGGGGTGGTGGCTTTTCTGTGTTCTCCCTACTAATTCTCCCTACAAGTGTGTGTGAGAGTGGTTGTTTGTCCCTATCTGTGTTGGCCCTGCGATGGACCGGTGACCTGTCCAGGACGTACCTGCCTCTCACCTGTCAAAATGCTGGGATAGGCTTCAGCTTATCCACGACCCGTAACAGACTAAGCGGTACAGAGAATGAAAAAAAAGTTTCTTAAATGACATTTGAAAGTAATTTGTTCTTTAATTATTCTGAAAATGTGCCTTTTTAAGGAATATATTGATTTTGCCTGCATAATGTGTCCACCTGTGACTAATATTATCATTTTGGTTTAATAATTTTATGTTGAATGTTTTTTCATGCATGTGTATAGACTCTGATCATTTATTCCTTTTCCTGTATTACAGTTTTAATGTGATGTAGTACATCAGTAAAAGCTTTAAAGAACAAGTGCTTACTGAAGCTATTTGTGCTCTCTGCAAAGGCTGAATAGATACATTTAGCTGAGGGCAGAAGACCGACCAAGCTGGAAAATGTGAATGTCACGTCCCAGCTACTGAAATTATGGTGTGTCCATTAGGTGCAGCTTGAGTTATACAACTTCTCCCAGTTGGAGATTCCAGATCAGCTCATGGCACCTCATGACATCAGACTCTGGGATTTGATTCTGTTCTCATGCCATTCTTTTAAACCATTTACACCCCCTGGTCGGCATTCAGGGCTCTGCTCTGGAGTGGTCCGCTTCAATCCTTCATACTTGCTTCATGATAAATACTCCTCATCTGCCTCTCTTAACTGTAGAGTTCCTCAAAGCTGAATTTTAGGTCCAGTTTTATTAAGCCTTTATATGCACACTGGTCTATTTCATAGAAAGTACAATGTTTCCTTTCATTACTGTGCTGATGACACTCAACCATATCTCTCTTTAATCTGGAAAACACTGATTGGTTAAGTTAAAAATTCCATGCCTACATGATATTAAAATTTTATTTTATTTATTCATTAAATGGCAATCAGAGTCATTTTTAGGTTTAATATGTAGCAAGTAAAAAAAGAAATAAAAAAGCCGACATGCAATACACATGAATTAAAGATGAATGTATGTTGTAGTGCTGTACACCATCCCATACCTGGGACCTGTTGGGCCAGTGTCCTGCAGATTGTAGATGCTTACCTACTGCAACACACCTGACTCAAATTAAGCTCATTAAGAGGCTGGTGCAATACTTGACAACATGCTGTTGGAGAAGCTTTTCATTTGAACCAGCTGTGTTGCAACAGGGAAACACCTAAAACCTGCAGGACTCTGGGCTACGAGGTCCAGAGTTAGTGATCCCTGTGCTCTACAAATAAATGAGATATGATAGTATCTCTTGTCAGTTTACAAAAACATGGTTTCACAGTTTTTCTGATGAGGTATTTTATATAAATGGAGACTCCTTCACACACACTGTCCTCCACAGGTGTTGGACACCTGAGCGTCCTCCTCTGCACAGCAGCTAACGCAGTCATGACTAGCCCAAGTTTACACATGCTTTTAGTTGGCAGTAAATGATGCTTCACTCCGCAGGGAAATGTTAATTCAAGGCTTAGTCTTATAATTACACCAATGCACTTCTTCCTTCGAGTCGCTCACTTCAGGCCATCACTATGGCACAGAAGTTTCTTTCTTTTCAGTCTAACTACAATTTTTTTTTACACAGAAGTAGCCACTGCTCACCTTTTCTGCAAGCATCGGTATATACAAGAATTAGGAAACTAAACCCGAACTGCATTAAGAGTCTGTTTGTTTTAACAGGAACACACGGCGTACAGCCGAGGTGTGGCTGGACGACTTCCGTCTCTTTTATTACTCGGCACGTCCGGCAGCACGAGGCAAATCCTACGGAGAGTAAGAATACACAGCAGCAAAACACTTTAAGTTTAAGTCCTCATCCTAAAATAAAGGATTTACTATCTCACAACCATGTTTTTATCCCAGGTTGGAGGTGATTGTCGACATACATTGTGTAGAAAACATTTACAGCAGGACCAGATAGAAACAGCCTTAAATGTCGTTTTATCTGTGTGACTCTTGCAAACGCTGACATTTCCACATCATTCAGCCTCGTTATTGGTTAAGCCATGTTTTCATTTTTCATTATCTGTGTCAGTTTTATGATTTCTTCTCCATCCGTGAATATCTGCTGTCAGACCGACTGCTGGTTGTTTTTGTGTGTCGGCAGCATTCAAAGCAGAGTGGAACTTCGGAAAAAGCTCAACTGCAAATCGTTCAAGTGGTACTTGGACAACGTCTACCCAGAGCTCAAGTAAGAAAGAACCTGTGTGGGTGTGTGTGGGTGCGTTTTCAGACTCATCGGTGTAGGGAAATCTTCTGCTATAAACAAAATAAGACACCTTCAAACTGATGCCACGTACAGACTGAGTTATTGTTAATAAAAAAAATATTTTTTTATTTTTCTTTGATGTTTGATCATTTTTAAGTTGTAAAACAAAGAGAATAATAATCATGGTGATGATGATAATAACAATTCACAATTATAAGAAGAACCAACAGAAGAATCTCTATTAACTGGAATAATTTAATAATTAACTGGAAGTGTTATAGGGTTAAAATAATAATATAATAATAATACAATAAAACAATAATAATAATAATAATTCAATAAAAGCAGAAGTTTTAAGATCATTTCCAGACTTTTCCATCATCCAGCAGCGAGAACAGCTGCTCAGAGAAACTGCATCTCTGACTCTGCAGGCCTCAGTTAGCATCTTAAATGTTAAAGTTCATGACAGAACAAGTAGAATGAAAAATCCTCTTCTCTCTAAAAAGAAAATGTCAACATGGCTTCGGTTTGCAAAGCTGCATCTGAACAAACCTTGAGATTTCTGAAACAATGTCTTTTAGACAAACTGGACAAAATTGTAAGATGTTTGGAAACTTAAAGAGAGATGTTTATGAGCCAATGCTGCAAACTCCGATGAACAGAAACAACCTAAAAAGATGAACAGGCCAAAATTTCTCCACAATGATGTGAGAGACTGATCACATCATACAGAAAATGATTGGTGCAAGTGATTGCTGCCAAATAGGTGGTTGGAATTAAACAAATTCTGTCTGGCAAAGTTTACTCTACACCACAATCTTCATTCAGCTGAACACGGAGCCCTGTTACATGTACAAGAGTTGCATACAAAACAATCTGGGAATGCACATGGCTTGGTTTAAATTCTGTGTCCTGGTTTAAATAAAATGTAAAATTCCTAATGCCAGTGACTGGATGCAGACCTTCAGCCTCACACACTTCGTTTTTGCCTTATTGAACACCTAATTCACTGCCTTTGTGTGCAAAATGTCTCCCTTTGTCCTGATTGGGTAAGCTCCCAAGGGTCCTGGCTTGCTCAGACTTGGCGCCCTATCTGCACACAACACACACACAAACACACAGTCACAGCTCATAATATAAAGTGCTGGCTCTCTCTCTC
>JBAMHW010000025.1:23512910-23528153 GCA_037177495.1 Rhadinocentrus ornatus
CAGGTGGAATTTATTGTCAATCAGTGTTGCTTCCTAAGTGGACAGTTTGATTTCACAGAAGTGTGACTGACTTGGAGGTAAATTGTGTTGTTTAAGTGTTCCCTTTATTTTTTTGAGCAGTGTATTTTGGGCAGCAGTGGTTCAGGTGGTCGAACAGCTCATCTAACCTGTTCGGTTAGATGAGCTAAAAGGTGGCATTTTACCCTCCTTGCCTCAGGTGTGTACATCACTGGTGTCCGCAATGTTTGGTGGTGGTGGTTGGAGAGACCATAGGTGTTAACTGGAAGCCATGTTTCCATCAGTCGGCCCCTGTAGCCCAGGGTAGCTGTGGCTACACATGTAGCGTACCACCACTAAGACAGAAAGGGGGGTGGATAAATAATGGATTCACTGTGAAGTGCTTAGGGTGCCTTAAAAAGTACCTACATAAATCTAATCCATTATTATTATTATTCACAATTTAGTATTTCATTTGTTTTATCTAACCTAAAGATCTAGATTAAGGAGAGGAGAAAATGTGGACTCACCTGCCAATTTGCATTGTTAAAACAAAGATCTTCTAAAAATCTAAAATTAATTATATATACACGTCTGCAGTTAGTAGAATAAAATGTCTTATATTCGTATGTTTTACAAAAGCAGAAATGTCGGCTGATGAATACAAATCTTCAGGTTGCATGTGTCTAATTTCCACTTCCATCCAAGACAACTGAGAGAAGTGTCCTCTCCTTTATCAGGGTCCCAGACGACTCTGACTCACAGTCTGGGGTGATCAAGCAGAGGCAGAACTGTCTGGTGTCTCGCCGGGTGGAGGACCAGGAGCTGCCCGTCCTCACGTTGGCCCCTTGCATAGGAACAGAAGGGGTCCCTGCAATGAACCAGGTAGGTTAGTCATCACAGAGATTGTTTCTTTATGTTGCCAGCTGGTAGGGAGCATAAGATGGCTGAGCAAACCTAACAAGTCGTTTTCATCAAATCAGTCCAAGAATTAGGGTTTCTGGAGTTTAGTCATCCACCTTTTCCTTTATGTTGAACAGCATTAACATTTTTCATTATATTAACTTGTTCAAAGATGCTAAAAACCCATTCAATAAATTATTAAAGAAGTGTTAATTGTTTCATTTATGTATATTTTATCAGTAGTCCATTCCTTAGCGACTTATCTAGCACTTCCAGCTGATAGTAAAGAAACTTAAACTACTATAAGTTAATGAAACATTGCAAAATCCAAGTCTTTAATCTTCCATAACATTTTTTAGTTATGTGCGTCTTAATTTGGCTCCTCTTGTGAGGGTGGCTCGGCTGAAAGTCGGACACAAACGCAGACATCAAAGTGTAAGTAGTTTATTCAGCGTCTCTAGTGGAGCAGGAATAATACCATACAATGATCTGATGCAGGTTAGAGGTTTAAATAGAGAGAAAACCAGGTGTGACGCCTTAGGCTGATGAGACGAATGACAGGTGGAGTCTAGAACTGGTAATCAGTAGGCTGGTGAAGATGAGCGGACTGGTAGAGGTGGAGCAGGCATGACACCTCTCTTTTTCCAGATGTTGCTCAGAACATCAATGAAACCCAAAGAATAATTTGCAACCAAATAGTTGAGAGCACATTTTCAGTTAATCAAATTGATAAGCATGAATATTTTTTACATAAATGCACAAAGAAAAAATACTTAAATAAATAAATAAGGAATTTCTAAAGTATGTTTTCATTTTAACTCCCCTGTAAACACATTGCGGCTGTGAGGAACAAACTAAATGTGTGTAGCATAAAAATTCTCTCTCACAGACCAGTTAGCTAAATTTGGTATTACTGAGTCATTTAACTAATTTATTTATGTAAAATACCTTGTTTTTGTTGATTACATTCAGTGGTTCTGCATCACAGATAGAAAATCCTTCTCCCAAACGACTCTATGTAGATAGTTCATGCAACAACCTGTAAGTACAACCAATAATATAAACAGTGCAAAGAAAAGGTTTCAGTCCTAAACTTGACATTTTTAAACCATAACCAGATGAAGTTGTTGCCTAAACCCAACCAGGAAGTTATAAAATGGTTTAGTAAAGTGCATCGACTCAGAATAACCCAGAAATGAAAATACAGATGTGACAGGATTAGAAGCACTACATGTAATTGTGCCTTTAAACACCCCCCATACATTCATGAAAGGGCTTGGTGGCTTGTTAAAGGAATCACTGGAGATGTGGAAACAATTGCCCCCTGCTATATGTGCAGTTGATAGTTTAGAGCTAAAGTCTGGCACAGAGACATTGTCTCTGTGAGCTTATTGAGAGGTTAAAACTTCCACGTAGACGCGCTTAATTCTAGCAGACATGACAACACGGTTCCACAGGAAAACCATCAGACCTCAGAGTGGTTTTTACCTTTCATGACTGAGTCCATCACATCTTACAGTTCAGCACTCGAGTCTGTGGTGGCAAGTGGCATCCTGTGTAGCAGCAGTCCATCTTTTACCAGTCCACTCTTTAAAACAGCCACCTAGCGCAGTACATTTAGCACACATTGGTAATTCAAGGCCATCCGTCTCCATGAAGGTAAATCCAAACTTAAACAATAATGCCTCGTTACCAGCATTTCCAGCACTGGTTTCTGGGTGGAGGACGTCTCCTGATCTGATTGCACAAGATTTCTGGCTGTAGTAAATTATGTTATTTTCATTCATTTGTTCTTTTATTTTACAAAGGTAGCTTCTTTTAGTAATACTAGTCAGCTGGTGATTGAATAGGCTCTCAGCCAATCCATGGGGCACCCAGCATGTAAAATTCAGCCTGTGATTTTCACAACAGGAAAAACGCTGGGTCCTCCTCTTTGTGTGCAAGGGGCTTGACGGGACAAAACCAACAGGTGTCCGGCTTCAGAGAGAGAACCTCTGTGTTGCTAAATGTCTGTATTTCTTTCTGAAATAACATCCTCTTACTTCATTTATCCACTCACTTCAATATGCTGGATTCAGGTGAATATGTATTTAAATTTATGTAGGGAATAATGGGGAAATAAAATATACAAAAGATGTGTATAACAAAATAATCTAATTAATCAAAATGTTAGGGACCCCCCTGAAGAACACCCACAGACCCCTCCTGAAGACCTCTGGTTTAGAGAATGACCCTGCTTGGTTAATAGTATGAACAAAAGACCCGATTGATTAGATGTATTGTTAATTTGTGCTGTGTGTCAATGCAACAACTCTGGCTGTTTGACCAGGTAATGTTGTAAAAGAGATTTTTAATCTCAAAGTCTTATTTTATTAAAGTTAGTGGAAGGTTGTGATGTGCTGGACTTTGTCTCCAGTATTCCCTCAAACTCTCGCATTTAATCTGGTTTCCATCAGAAATGATGGAAGAAGGATTTTGTGCATTAAGAGGGTGCATGCAGCATGCATTGAACATGCAGCAGTGTGTGTGTTTGTGCTGGCGGTGTGTTTTTATACTCTTTGTGTGTGTGCTGAACTTGTTTTTGTTTCTTACTGAGCGCAGCAACACACCGACGTGTGTGTTCGCTCTTCTCTCAGCTATAATTAACACCCACAGGATTCTCGTTATTCCATGTTCAGAGCGAGCGTGGTGGCTGCGATTCGCACTAACGAGCCGGCTCACAGAAAGCCAACGAGTCAGCAGCTCAAAGGCCTAAAGGCTGCAAAAGCATGACTGAAAGGTTGCTGGTTCAAATCTCTAAGCTTGCAGTGAAAACCACCGGGATGTCTTATACCCGTTTGTGACTCTCGGGTGTTTCTGAACTAATTTGTAATTTATTTAACTCATCTGTCAGTTTAAAAAGTGAATAAAAAACTAAATAAATAATTCCCCTGGGGTTTGCAAATTATCTGAACTGGATCTAATTAAAAGAAAACCCTTTGCTAGAGGAAAATTAGCTTTCTTTGTGTTTTTATAAATAGGTTTGGTCATCATTTCTAACTCACGATGATTAAAGCCACACGTCGTTAACACTTCCTCACCAGAAAATGAACAGGTCAAATCTGTTCACTTACTGTGAACTTAACTTGATTTACATGTTTTTACAGGGTACTGAGTTTCTGAAGCAAAAGTAAAAGCGAGTGAGAAATTATTACAAAACCATACAAAATTCATCTTTCCTAAAGTTTCCTGAGGTCTTTATTAGATGTATGTGACATGTTTGATCAAAATAGCACAGTTAAACATGAATTTACTAAAGGATAAAACTCCACTCCCTCTGGTTCAGTGTTGTATCTTATTAGCAATTTGACCTACAGCTTCCAAACCTGGACACAAGTTAAACTCAGTTACACAGCTTATTATTACCCTGACTGACAGCTCTCAGTAGCAGACAAGCTCAGAAACACTGGGCTGCAAGTTTATTCTCAAATACTTACTTTTGCTTCTTCTCTAGTTTGAAAAGTTGCTTCTTAGTCTCCTTTTAGGCAAAGCAGGTTTATTTGTGTATTTGTACATTTTATGTACAAGGCAACTCTAAGTGCTTCACATGAAACATTAACAGCGACATTAAAATGAACATTAAAAATAGAATAATTAAAACAAGTGGAAAATATAGTTTTTAGAACTGATAAAAAAGAAAAAAGATTTGAAGCAGACTGTCGGTTTTCTGGTAGTTCTTTGGAGACATTAAAAGCCTAAAAATTAACTCTGATTCTTCTCATTTGGTTTTTAGGTACAAGTCGAACAAAAACATATAACCAACAATAAGAAGGTTGAAGTTATTCACTACTTAGCAGAAAGGTTAAAAATCCAGCCAAAAATCAAGTATTGGTTCCCTAAACCATGATTTTTATTCCTCTTTTTGTGTATTTTTTACACTGATTGTTAAAAACGGTTGAGGGGTGGAGATGGAGATGAGGAGGCTGAATGATTCTCCTCTGAGCTTGGTGTAGAAATCCACTGCAAATCTGCAATTTTTGGTTTGTGTTTTGTATTTATTCATTTTTTATTCATTTATTTAAATGGGACAGTGCAGTAATATACGTAGAATATATTTACATAAATATGCCGGATTTAGTAAGATGCTAATTGTCATCTGCAGTCCCATTAAAAGCAGCACATAAAATATCACCCACAGAACCACTTCATACACAACACAATAAATATAATAATTACAATGAAACAGTTAGGACTAAACAACGACAGCATGGATTGGTTAAAGCCGATTAAAATGAAAACAGCTTTAAAACCTAGAATTTCAGCTCTTGTCTTTACCAGCTGAGACCATAATATGGCAGGTTTAAGCTTAGTTAAGCTACATTGTGGTAACAGGGCAGGTTATCACGGTTGAATACAAGATCAGAGCTAACAAAATGTAGAAATCTTCGCAGGTCGTCTCTTTTATCTTTTTTAGAAAAACTACATGTGATGAGGAAAATTAGTTTATTCTTTAAACAGAAGCTGCAAGAGTCAGAGATGGTGCAAGTCCAGGAGCCAAAAATACAGTAATACCGTCCTCATGGGTAATAATTATTCTAAAAATATCAACTGTTAGACGTGCTGTAGGGCTGGAATTAGGAGGAAATTTTCAGGACTTTACAACCTTAACTCTGTCTGTCCAGGATGATAGATATTTCTTTGCGACCAGTATTTTGCATTTAATACTCAAGACAAATCCCAACACTCAAAAAGTTGAGGCTAAAATAAGTAATGGAAAAAAAATTTTGATTTAAAAAGATTATTGAAAGTAGGTGGTCACCTTTTAATGGAATCACTGGGAGCTGGGGAATCAAAAGCCAGTTGCTAATCCTCTTCTTGTTGTTAAACGCATCCTAATTTAAAGAAAACGTGGTGATACAAAGATTGTAATGTGGAATATGACACATGCAAACATGTGTAAGTGAGCAGAAGGATCCACTGCAAAACATTCCAGCTTCATTCCTTCAGAAAGAGAAGCATTTCTCATACTGGGAAAAATCAATAGACGAAGCAAAGAGACCAATTTGTAATCCTGCAGCAGCACGGAACGCTCGCAATGCCAGTCATGTGGGATACAAATGCATTATACTGCTGCATTAAAGTAAAGGTGGATGGCTGCATATTACAGCATGAAATGTGAGTATGAGCCACAAAAGCATCACTCTTAACATTAGTGACTTTAGATGTAATAAATAAACAGGCTGTGAATGGGTGCATTAACAGGAGGCAGATTAACCACCTTTTTTAACTAGAAAAATGGAGTTTCGACTCGTGGCTTTGCACACAGACCTGCAGCTGCCATCGTTATTTTGAGCCCTAGTGCGTTTTGCTTTTGACTTCTGCTGAGCACGCAGACTTCGTCTCCACACTGACCTGTTTCATGTTTAACTGAGCAACCAAGGTGTGTTTACCTTCTGAAAAAGGAAGAAATCTGTTTGAGGCAGACCAGAGGTTGCAGCCACTCATCACTGCATTACAGTGCGCTGGGTTTTTTCTCCTTAACAAACGATAAAGGAAAACCCACATGGCTGCAAACAACAATTTAAAACGATGTGTAAATCTCCACCACCAACAGTGCCATTACTTGGTTAGTTTTTACACAGATATAGAGTCGACCAAGGCATCAGCAGAATAAAGGCTGCTTGGGGCCCCCCATGCCACTAGTAGGCCCCATGAATGTGCTTAAAACGTCACAAATCTTGATTTTAAAGTAAAAAGAAAAAAGATAAATAATTTTAAAAAGCAAATATATCACAGAATGATTTAAATGAAATTGGTAATACAAGCAAAACCTTGATTGGTGTGCCAGCCATGAACATTTCAGGGTTTACATACGATGAGTGCAGTTTTTTTATGCAGCAGAGTGCTCTGTCATTTTTTATGTTTAACTAACGTAAGAAGTCAAGCTGGCGACAACCTTTTGTCACAGAAGATTGGATTTTTGTTAACTCCTAATGTGTCTTGACTTGTTTCCATGGGGTTTTTTCTTTCTTTCAAATACAAGCTCAGTACGCCTCATGCATACATCACTCTGCATATTAAAAAGTGATTGGTTTTTAAGGTAGCTTCGGGATCCCCTGAGCTACCAGGATCACCCCAGATGAGCTGGTGAATGTCAGGGAGAGGGAAGTCAGTTTTTCCCTGCTTAGGCAGCTGCCCCTGCGACCCGACTCCGGATAAGTGGCAGAAAATGGATGGATCGATGGTTTTTAAGGTTACAAATATCCCTGAAGTGACATCAGTATAATGCAAGCCAACTACAAATAATGCAAATGAATGGGTGAGTTATATTTCCAGTACATTAATTATGAAGACTCGGGGGGGCTGCTTGAGGCCCCATAAAGCCTCAGGCCGGCCCTGCACAGATAGTCTATATTTCTGAAGAGTTATTCTAAATATATCTGAAGTTTGCATAACTTGTTTTCATATATCTATGAATACATTTGTTGGAATTATGCTCTATGCAATAATGGAAAATGAAGAAAAAAGGACAGATTTTAGATGCTAAGTAACCAGTGAGACGCTCAGATTAGCGTCAGTCTAGACTTGTAGAACAGATGACGTGGTTACATGACAGCTGAAGCAGTGAGGTTATTGCTTTGATTGTGTAAAGACTGGATCCTACATGTGCATATAACTGCTCTGTCTGAGCTGTGGATGTCTCCAGCAGAGAGAAGATGTATTGAGCTACAGGACCAATTAACCTCTTATGTCATTCTATTTGCTGCTTTTCAATAAATCAATCATGCGGTGAAATAAACCCTGCAGCGCCGAGATGTTGAAGATAAAATGTCACACAGAGCTGGTTTAACAAGACCCCCTACTGTCCTCCCAACTGTTTTTCATACGAAGGTATTAGCAAGTCAGTAGGATGATTTTGCTAATCACTTCTAATAATGATTTGTCTATTTTCAGTTAAATGAGCCATAATAGTTGAGTAAATCCTAATCACTATAAGCAAAAGTGATCTACTGGAAAGCACCAAACATTAAATGAATAAGAATCTTTTCTTAATTACTTATTCATTAATCTTCTTAAACTCCTGAGCCTAATCGGGGTTGTCATAGAAAATGGAAACCGGAAAAGACCAGGCACCCCTGCTTCCAGAAGTTTATCCCAACTCTTCCTGGAGTTGAAGGAATATTCAGGCTCTCCAAGAAGATTTTATCCCTCTGGCAGACATTGACACAGCCCCAGGCCCGAATCAAATCCTTCAGTATGATCGATGGGCCTCGTTTACCAACAGTTCTTAAGAACAAATTAGTTAAGTCCTACTCATGAACGTTGTACAAAGATCCTGACCAGAGTGCTGTCCAAGTTCAGGAGTAGTTTATTACCCGTTTGTAAATGAAGCTGCTTTTATATCGTTTAAGTCTCACTGTGATTATGTTTTTTTAACCAGTGTATCACTTTGAAAATGGAGACCAATCATTTGTACGTTTGTTTTTATTCATTCTCTCTCCTCTGTGTCTGTTTGCACACAGCCTGTAAGTCATGACCTCTTTGAGCATTTTTTTGGGTGTTCACCTGCAAAGTATAGCCAGACGGTCTGTCCTTTACAGGCCCACTACAGAACTTGTGTAGATTTTCTCAGTAACACACCCCTATCCATGGCTAATTTGGCATCCATCGTGTGTCCTACCTGTACCGTGAGATCTCTCCAGCCAGTCTTCTCTTTTGCTCTGTCCTGTTTTCTCTTTTTTCCCCTCTTCCTCCTGTAATGTCCTCACACGTTTCTTAGCTGAATCAGACACGGTGCGCGTTCAGAACAGCCACTGTGTTTATCTCCGCTTGCTAGCGTGTGACGTGGAGCGTAAAGTAAAGCTTGGCTGCAACGTCAGGCGGAGAAAGTTGTAATCTCATCCTCAAGATGTACCTAATAGATGCCACTTTGCTATCAAACGAGTCATGAATGAATGAATGAATGAATGAATGAATGAATGAGCTTAAATTGAAGTTTTGGGATTGGGGAGGAAACTGGAGTATCTGGGAAAAACGTGTGGAAGAAGGAAGTCTTAAAAGCCTCGTCATATAAGGTTAAACACAAAACACACCTAAATGCTGCACAGATTAAAGAGCATTAAGTAGTTGACGTAACTGTTTAAGTGCTGAAAATAAAAGAATTTTGTGGACATGAATTTATCTGCAGGTAAATTTCTCTGCTGTAACCTTTCGACTTTCTGTCCCCCGAGGGTGTGTGATGGCTTTTAAACAAACACTCACACCATACAGGTTGAATTTATGACGAAGTTTTATTACCCTGTCGTGCTGTTTATGCTTCTGTCTCACGTCTCACCTATAAGCTGTTATTTTCTTTCTCCATTATGGTGACGGATACATCAGGGAGCTGTTACTCTGAACCTAAACCAATCATTAGCATTTCCTGCCTCAAAAAAAGTGTGTTTCTGCATCTGTGTGTGTGTGTGTGACCTTCTGTGGAATTTTATGTGAAATAATAAAGCTGCACATAAATGTTTTAAAGCTCATACAAACCTAAATGAGACATGCAGACACAATGTGGAGTTGTAGATTGGAGCATCATTGTTTTATGCTCTCACTTTAGTTTCCTTTTAGAAAGCAAAATAAAGGATTTCCTAAAGCTCCACACTGAATTGTTTTTATTTATTTATTTAGCTTTTATTGTCAACATTTACTCAGTTAAAATCTCTGTTTTCTTTCAGTACTAAAGAAAGACGTTGCTTATCACTAAATCATCCTTAACATTTCGTTGCTGTTCAAAACAAATTTCAACCCAATCTAATAAAAAATGGGATTAGTTAGACTTTTCTAATTTCTACTGTTTTTTATTTTTATTTTATTGTATTCTCTCTTTTTTTTTTATGGGTTAACTGTTTGCTGCTGATGCACTGAATTTTTTCCTCTAGGGACAAAGGCATCTCATTTTGTTCCATTCTGAGTAAAATGTAAAGTCTTTAAATCTCACTTTGTGTTTATTAAATTAATCAGGTTTATCAAATAAAACCTTCTTTTTTTCTTTTTTTTTGTTCTATAAAATTTAAATACAACATAACCTGAAAAGCCTTTTACTGTTTTGTTCTTTTTTTTCAGATTGAGTGATCTTATAATTGGGTGCCATTACATAGAAAATAAAACTAAATTAACTAAACAAACAAAGTACTGTACACTATTATAAAACCTCATTCAAAAGAGAAATTCTTTAATCCGTCTAACCAGACAGAAATTTAACTCCAGAGACATCTAATAACACATTTATTAATTTAATGTCAATATTTATTATCCAAATATTTTATTTAGATCAAATGACATAAGGACCTTCCATACAGGGACCCTGGCCTTGAGAAAGATCTGATTTAATACCACATAAAGTGACCTGGGTCGGATTTGTTAGTCTGAATAATGCTGGTCAGACTGTAACTGTCACTCGGGTGTGAACAGAGACACACTCATGTATGATGAGCATCTAATATATTATATAAAAACCCAGATATTTCCACAGATTAACGTAATTCCTGATAAAGAGTTCTCCACTTGTGGATGTCTACCACATATTTTTTTTCCCCCAGAGATTATTTGGGGTTAGTATAACTGCTTAGATTAGAGAAGCAAACTAACCTATACCACCACCCTCTGAGCCACGTTTATTTACTTCAGACTAGCGACTGGAAACTTATCCAGCATTTCCAAGACTGCTGCTTTAATTCATCATTGCACACACACACCAGGCCGTTGATGCAGGTACACACATTGTGTAGCTGTCATGAAGTTCCTGTGTCCACATGTTTTTCTCATTAATGAACTAGTTAGTAAACTAAAATTGCACCTGAATGTTAGTCCACCTTTTTTCAGCCTGAATGACTTTATCTTCCGCTATCAGAAGCCAACGTGAAGCAGCTCAGGAAAATGTCAGCTTTCCAAACCCAACCAGACAATTAATGAAAAGATTATTTTCTTTTTTTAAATGATGATGAAGTGTGTCTTTCTCTCCCCAGGAGTGGGTGTACACTCACGGGCAGCAGATCCGCCAGCAGCAGCACTGCCTGTCTCTGTCCACCACCTTCCCTGCCTCCCAGGTCCTGCTGCTGCCCTGCAACATGGCGGATGGCAAGCAGGTCTGAACACACTCGTACACACACATGCACACGGCTCAGGCAGACAGGTGGTGTGTAGCTGCAGGCGAGTCACTCCCATATATCATATGGCAGATAAATTAATCTAAATGTTAATTAATGTAGAGATGGATTTATCTAAAGATGATTGCTTTGCACACACACACACACAGTGGAGCTGGATGCTTGACTCTGTTTTCAACAAGCAGCTTTGAAGACTCTTAACACACATGCACACACAACATTCACACTTGTCATTACTTGACCACTGGGCACCTTGACGGCGTCCCAGAAGCCCCTGCAGCAGAGAACAACCTGACAACCAATAAATCACCTGAGAGAGGAGAGGAAGAACGAGAGGGGGAGGAGGGAAGGTAATGATGGAGAGATGAAGCAAGACAAAAATTGGGAAAGGGAGGAAAAGGAAGGAGGAAAGAGAGGAAGTGTTGAAAAGCAGCCGAGGGACGGAGAGACGGTGAAGATTTTCTCATTACACCTCACCAACTGTTCAGCGTGCGTGGAAAATCTGCTCCGGTGTGTTGGTGCTAATCCCTTCTGGATTCTCCCAATCTAAGCAAAATACACCGGAAATGTGGGTTTGATCAGACGTGAAAAGCATCTCTTTGTTCTTACATGCTGGTGTATGACAGCACACCGTGTGTGATTCACTCACTGCTGTTGTTAGTCTGTGTTGTGCTAGCTGTGAGTCATCTGTGTGGAAAAATAAAGATAAAGTTTCAGGAAATGAGAGATAAAAAGAGGAGGAATGAAGACAAAAAGAAGAAAAGGATGTGGAAATAAAAAGATTTCATTAATAGAAAGCTAAAATAAAACAAATAAAATGTTACACATTACTGTATGTGTAGCAAGCATCAAATACAAGGAGAAATAAAGTCAATCCAAACACTCCATTTGGGTTTTTGCTTCATAATAGTGACGCTGCAACTTCTAGAAGTCTGAATATTTTCAGTCTTTGGCAGTGAGCTCCCCTGTGGCAGCAACCTGACAGAAAGTTGAGGAAGAATCGATGCGCCAGCCGAGGACGAGACTCAAGGAAAATGTTGTCGCTGTCTTCTGGAGAGTAAAGCTGCAAACCAGGACGGAATTTATTCTGTTCCAACACACGTTTCCTTGTACAAACATTATTATTATTATAACTTTTATTTAAACAGATATTTCACCTGGCCAAGAGGTCAGCATAAACCATCAACCTGGGTTCTGTGTTTTAGTTAATAAGAGGAAGAGGAGGAGAAAAACAGACCTGCAACAGAGAAACAAGAAAAAAAGGAAGGATAAATTAGATAGACAGCTGAGATAAAAGGAAGGTGACCAGACATGAAAGAAGGGACAAAAGAGGAGAGAAGTTAAATGACTGAAAATGAAAAAAGAAGAGAGAAGGGAAGGAAGGAAGGAGATGAAGGCGTACCAGAAATAAGAAACAAGGGCAGGATGAGGGAGAAAATACGTGATTAGAAGAAAGAAATGTAAAAAATAAGGAAAACTGGGGGGAAATGAAGAAGTAAAGCTAGATTGAAATGATGAAAAGAAAATAATAAATGAGTAAAGGACTGAATAAAAAAAGAAAAAGATTTTAAAAAAGATAAAATATAAATTCTATTAAAACACAGCTGTATCATTTTTTCCTGTTTCCTGGCAAACTTGGTAATTACAATGTGTGTGTATTATTTTATTTAATCTTCAGAATCAGCTTCGTTTGCAAGTATGTGAACACATACGAGGATGTTTTTGCCGGCAGATGATGTCACTATCAGGAAGTAGTAACGATAAGTGAAAGTAATACAGTAAGTAAAGGAATAAAAGAAGTAGAATAATATAATCTATATAATCCCTATAATATACATGAACCACTCTTATTCTGATAAGGCTTTTAATCCAAATACTACGATATTTAGGAACAGGTTCCTATTCTGCTAAAGTCTGGAGGGAAAAACGACAAGAGGGGCCATTTTAATGTAAAAACGTTTGCCAGGAATTTATCCGTTACAATTTAGAGATTTGGAAGTGTATTAGGAGTTCAGAAGCCTGATGGCTTCTCTGACCCTGCTGGTCCGTGTTCTGGACCTCCTCCTGCAACGCTGACTGTAAAGGTCCTGGATGGTTGGCGGCTCTGACCTGGGGATGACTGAGCTGACACTGGTTAGGGGGTACTTGGCTGAAATATCTTTACACAGGGGGTACAATCTTGAAAAAGTGTGAGAACCATTGTAGTAAATTATATATTAGAGTATGTATGCTATATTTAGTGAGTGGCAGTGTATTGGATGACTCACTAATGTCCACTGAAGTGGCTAATTTGCAAATACACCATCCTCAGTCATGCATATACTAGAAAACAATCTTTAAATAGAGTGACCACTGTAATGGACAATATGCATGAAAGGGTGGAAAGAAAGAAAAATGTAAATGAATAAGGTCAAAAATATAGAAAAAGGAAACAATGAAACCCAAAACTGATGAAAACAGAAGGAGGGAGGGAGGATGAGGGAAGGAAGAGGCAGAAATTACTGAGGTTTTTCTTACTCAACAAACACATGCACACTCTCATGCACTGCTGAGAAAGACAGGTGTTGCATACCTGTAAGAGATTCACATTCTTCTTACATTAAGAGACCAAACTTGTCATAAACACCAGCATCTGTGAACAATGTGTGTGTTTGTGTGTTTGTTGCAGCAGAGCCACCGAAGTGCATCTCTGTCATGTAACTAAACCCTGTAAACCTTTGTATTAACACACACACACACACAAACAGTGCTGCTGCATGTCCCGGTTGAGTGTGTGTTTGTGTGAAGGCAGGAAATAGGGCGATGATGGCTAATTATAAGGAAAATCCAGCAGAGAAACAGCCTGGAGCTGACAGGTAAAGAGACACAGTGAGGAAGAGGAAGAGGAACACGGGGTTAAAATAAGGACAGAAAGAGGAAGAATAAGAAAAAAAAACTAAACCACATCAGAGACAGCGAGAAAATAAAGTTGATTGTCTAACGAGAAACTGACTCGTCATGATCTGCTTCTGTTTGCACGAACGTCCAAAGACCGAAAATAGACCCACAAAAGTTCCTGCGTGGGTTCTAAAGCCACTTATGTTAAACTGCTGAGCTGCAGTTGGTAGAAGGAGAAGAAGAAAGCAGGTTGCAGAGTAAATAATGTAGAGAGAGGCTGCTTTATCAATCTGGTCTACAATTATTATTCTGATAATAACATGATTCATTTATGTAAATACTGTAAATCCTAATATTACTGCTTACTGGTGCACACCAGTTATTACTACAGTGTTTACACACCTGGGCTTCTTTTATTCGCTTACGTTTTTAAATCTTTAACTTTTTACTTGCTGCTGGAACAACAGTAATTTTCCCAACATGGGATTTCATTCATCTAATCTCATTTTATCTCATCTTGTCTCACCCTTGTGTGGGAATAATGGAAGGGATGGCTGGCTTGCCATTTCAGGCCCCAATTTATTATCAGGCATGTCTGTCTCATTACACAACAACAATAAAGAAATAACTCAACTATAACATATATTTTTTACCCAATCAGAAACATCGATGCTGGTTAGACATGGGTGACTCTTAGCAAGCAACGCACATGCAGCTGACATGACATGACATGAAGCCTCTCTAGCATGGCGAGGTTAGCTAGCTTACATCACTAGTAGTGCACCTTACCAACACCTGGACATAAAATCTCTACTACTCCACTCATCATTGCTCTCAAAAGTAGTTGGAAACCCTACTGGGAGTTCTCTACCAAGCAGCCTACCTCGGGTAGTCCTGCCACAGCCAGTGGCATTTACTCACAAGTTCTGAGAGGGGGCGCCCTAGAGCTAACATCTCCATGGAAACGATTTTATATTAACTCATAGGCATTAAAAAAAAAATACATTATGCCATATGCTAAATTAAAAAATATCATACCTCTCATCTCATGGCATACCTCGGCCCTCTCTCCCTGTTCCCCTTCCTTAAGAATGGCCTAGTGAGAGCCATCCTTCCATGGAGATCTATTTGTTTATTATTTTACTATTATCTTTACCCTGTCCTGTCCAGCATCCTAACATACAGAACGGTGGTCTGTGTACCATATTTTGCAGGACAGAATTGCTCTACCAAGGGAGACATGTTATATAAATGGCTGTCCTTGATGTTTGGAATATTTTTATTATTTTTATTATAATCTTATTTTCTTTAGTCTTGATATGTCAGTGCCGAACCT
>JBAMHW010000025.1:23528253-23539185 GCA_037177495.1 Rhadinocentrus ornatus
AGAGAAAAAGAGAAAAGGACAGAATTGAAATGTGGAAATAAAAGTTGTCTAGGCTGCCTAAATCACATCAGTATTCATAAAAACAAAATAAACTACCACAGTACTACATGATAAATAAGGAAAATAGGATAATGATGAAAAAGTACAACAGTCATCAAACGCACCTGAAGGCTTCTCAACGGGGGCGATATCGCCCCCCAGGGGGCGTTGTAATAACGTCAGGGGGCGCTGAGCATTAATTATGAAAGGGGGGCGGTGGTGTTTCTTTGGGGGGCGGCGGGATTGGCTTGACAGTTGATGATTGACAACTTTCATGACCAATCAGATTTATAAGGAAACGAGCGCCACGGCAAATGCTATCAAAAGGAAGTAGACCCAAAGATCGTTAACTGTAAGAAGATGACTCATTCAATCCTAAAATATATTTAATCTTCATGAAAATAACCTGGACTTTAGTGATTCATTTTAAATAAAAGCACAGTCCTTTAAAAAACTGCAAAGGACAGACTTTAAGATTTTGTTAAGCTTTTTTGCTTTTATATGTGTTGTTATTGTTGACGGGTCAAAGGAACCTCATTTTAGGACTCCTTTTCAGGATTAGTGTTTAGTTTTTAATGTGCTTTAAAATTTTCTGCAATTGGCACATCTCAACTCTCCCCTCTACGAAGATGTTTCTGCACAAAGCAGTTTAAAACAATAAGAAACAAGTCATAACCACATCTAAATTATACAAAACAAACACACAAAAAAGTGCCGCCAGTATTCTATCGAACATCACCATTGTTTATTGGATGCTTTGTAATTATATTTTAAATGGATGTTGTTTATAAATAAGTTCTACTTAAAAATTTATTATGTGGCTAAGCATTGCATGCTATTTCTATTCTCACCTTATAAGTTTTACTACAGCAGTGCTTCTCAACCTTTTCTGAGCCAGCGCCCCCCTACTTATAATTCATTTGTTTTTCTTTTTTTCCCGTAAGTGTGGGGCGTTTGTTTGTTTCAGCGGCGCCATATTGATCCCGCCAAGTCTTGCCGAGTCTCGCGTTACAATATTCACTGTCTTCCCTCCATGGAGACCATTTCTGATGAGGCTTTGGTCGTCATTAGATAGATAAACTTAAGATCCAGATGCATCTTTCGGGTCCTGGTTCAGGGCTTTGTTGGATTTTAACCTGTTTCTTCAGGATGTCACTTTCAGATCCTGTTCATCTGCTGTAGAGTTTTTACTCCTGACTCTTCTTCTTTTGTCCTCCATGTGTCCAGTTTCCAGCTAACGGCTGTTTGGGAATCACCTTGTTCCTGTTGTCTGTCTGTCAGACTGTCTGATCTTCACTGTTTTTCATAGCTGCAACAAAAGAAAGTACATAAGTAACAAAGACTTAAGATCTAATTTAAAATAATTTTTACAACTAGACTGACTGAATAAAACAGCCAATGGCCAAAAAAAACCTCAATGACTTTCAGAAATTCTGGAGAACTGTTGCTCAAGACCACTTTAAAAGATTACAAAAAAAGTCTGGCTGCTTGGAAGCAAAACATTAAGAAATGAGGGTCAGATCCAAATTTTTCCATCGTTTTTCTACAAAATATGCAAACTTACAGAAACACGCCTAGCTTGTAGGTCTGGCTGCTGTTTTCTGCTCCAAATCCCAAACCAACAAAATTACTCTCAAAGCCAAGAAGCAGACATGAAATTTTTATAACTGGAGGGATTTTCAGGTCTGTATTCACCCTGCGATGACTCGAGCCTGACCCCAGAGCATGATGGGATACGCTCTTACCTCTCCTCAGTCACCCTGAAAAGGATGATCTTTAATGTATGTATAATAGTTTAAAAAAAGAGACAGCAATGTTGCTCTCATTATGGAAGTCAGCGTGCTGCAGTAGTCAGTAATGAGGTGAATACTAATTGATTTACTTTTAATTATCCCTCCCTCTTTTTTTCCAATTAAAAGCTCTGCGGCCCATCGCTGCACCGTGACGAGCGTGTCATCTTGACAATGCTGCCGCAGAACCAGTGTAATTTTACAAAACAAAGCCTGCGTGTTTTGTCAGAAAGCCTCGTGAGATTAAGATACACAACAAAGATACACTTCAGAAGCTCCAACCTAAACATAAACACACATGCGCTTACTCAAATTACTGACAAAGACACAGATGGAGATAAATTATTTCTATTTTGCCCTTTAATGCTCACTTTTTCTTTCTTGCTTTATCTTTCAATCTGTTCTTCTCTCTGATTGGGTTTCAGACCCACTGCTAGATAAAAGCCTCTTTCCATGTCTGATCATATTGGATGCTTTCTTTCCCTGCTATAAATAATGCACACAAAAATAAACACAGTTATCTTTTCATGCCTTCAAAGGGCTTAACACTGATTTATATTAATTTCCTGAAGTCTTAACTCATAATAACCCATAATAACCATTTAACAAACACTTGACCTGATTCTAACCTAAAAACATGCCCTCACTTTATTTTGTTGGGACTTTGGGATCCGTCCCTGTAATATTAATGTTTAAATAGATATGTTCGCTCAACATGTGTAATACCTGAACCACACACACTCAAGCAAACACTTTTAGAAAGTTGCCATTAAGTCAAAGAACAGGCAAATAGAAAAATTACTTAGAAGACGACCCCATCTAGTGGTCATTTAGGGGTATCACAAGTGGTACTTTATAAGAATAAAAATTATGAAAGTTAATAACCTAAAACAATAAAAACTTGAACTGGAATTTATTACTTCTACTTTACATTACTGCACAAGCTGCTGAAAATAGCGCATAATTCCTCTCATCCTTTTTACATCACCGTGAAGAAACAAGGGAGCGTGTTCAGTGAGAGACTTCAGCTCCAGTAGAAGAAAAGAAAAGTACATGAGATCATTTCTGCCAGCAGTCATCACTCTCCAGAACAAGGCAATTTTTTTTGTTCAAAAAAGAAAACTACAAACTTTGAAATTTCTCTCTGGGATAAATACAGTATTTTTTTTTTATTAATTTTCATTTCATTTTATTAATCTGTACATATAACGAGGGTGATTAGCTGTGACACAGTTGGAAGAGCTGAGTAAAGTGAATTTCTTCATGATGAAACTATCCTGGATGTGACTGCATCCACATGGCGAAATTACTGGTGGTCCTTATGAGATTGTAATAAAACCAAAAGTTGCGTGTTCATTGTTTGATTTATTTATTTTCTTCATTTTGACTCAATGATAAAATCACTTATTAACACCATTTCATAGTTAAACTGTTTCATATGAAACTCTAAACTGCAAATATTTATACAGATTATGAATGTAATGAAGTAAGATCACCTCCTGACCCTATTGTTGTTTAGTTTAATTTACAGTTGTTTTTCTTTCTCGGTTGTTAAAGAAAAGGATCTATCCTATCTAATGTAGAATTAGATTCCCAGTTTGAGCTACGGGGTGCTAATGTGCATCCATCGAATTTCAGTCCTGGTCTTGTTCTCTATCAAAGGCTGCAGGATTAATAAAATCCCTGTTTTCCCTGCAGAGTGAATCTGTTATAGAAAGTAATGTAAAAAGTTTTTTGTTGGTTTAATGTTTGATAAGCTGAGTGGTGTGAATATACAGTAAATCAAAAGATAAAGTTAGCTTGCTAACTGTCAAAATGGTTTAAATTTCTCTTTTTATTATACTTTCTCCTTCTTCCTGCAGCGATGGCAGAAGTCTGGGACTCACTTGGAGCACCTTGTCTCTCGGTTCTGCCTGGACTCAGAGATGGCTCTGGACGGGATGGACTCGTCCCGAATGCTGGTCATCAGCCCCTGCGAACTGAGTGCATACACACAGAGATGGGAAGTCCCTTTTTCATGACACCGTGATCTTTCACATCCACTCTTCACCTCAGAGCTGGGCAGAAACCGCCGCTCGCACAGACTGAAGATGTTTGAGCATTCGCGTCTCGGCACTGCGTCCGGGGGGTTTGAACAGAAAGTGGGGTTTTTTTTTACCACTCTTCAGGGTTAAGAGTGAGCAGATATGCAGAACTGTGTCAGGTATAAATGTATATCTTGATGGGTAGAAATATGAAAGAGATGCATGAAAGATGTGTTGGCTGAAGCTGTTCAGAAGTTTGGTTGAGACTGAAACCAAGTGCACCTTAAAACTTTAAACTGTCAAAGTTGGAATGAAACTTTGCTTGAGGAGAAAAACATGAACCAGACAGTGTCCTATCATCTTTTACAAAGAAACTTCTGCTTTTGAAGCTGGTCAGCAATCGGATGATTTGAACCAAGCACAAGTGGTGTTTTTAGTCTACTTGGTTGGAGATCAGTCAGTAAGACTGATCAGCACAAAATCCTAATTCACATGTTGATTAACTTCAACTGACCTTCAAGGTCGGGACCCTCAAAAGTATGATAAAAGCTGAGGGAAAATATTTTCAAATCATTTAAAACCAAGAAACTGGAAATGTATTCTTTTATTTCTTCTTCAAATAATAATGTGTAATTATTTTGAATTTAATGCCGGGGACATACATTTTTTAGAGAAAAAAAAATGGGGCAGTAAACATGTAATGAAAGAGTCCTAACATGTGGTCGTCATGGCAACTGTTCCACTGTCAATTACACAACAACACTGAAAACACGGATGTGGCTGTTAAACAGCTGGTAGCTGATAGCTGGTTAGCTAACAGCTACATTTTTTACTTTGCTGTCTTTAAGCAGAATACAATCATAATAACTTTGCAATGACAAAGTCGACCCATCTTCCATCTGCACCAACGTTCATGTGTGCAACGGATTGTGGGTAGCTTGACAGCAACAAGAAAAACAAAAGCATCCATGAAATTTCACCAAACATATTTTAGGACATGATCCATCTTTGACTTTGACATGCAGTCTTTAGGCATTTGGGAACTGAGGAGATGATTTCTGTTGTTCTTAAAGTAAAATGTTTATCAATCTTAAATACAGAATTTCAGCTTCATCATGTTCCACCAAATATTTTTATTTAATACTGCACAGCTTTCAACCTCATTTGCAGAGAAGTTGAAGCTTCCTGAAATGCAACAAAAACATGAATCTGTCATTAATATATTTCAACCTTTTTTCAGACAAATCCATATAATTATTTTTGGTGACTTCACTGACCAACTTTGTTGTTATGAAAACAAACAATTTTAACATTTAATGCAGCAGCACACTGAAAAAAATTGGGTGAGGCAAAGAAAGACAAAGCTTTATATAATATACAGTAATGGTGTTCTGGAAGATTCTCCAATCAGCAGATTAAATAGTGACAGGTAAGGGTGTCAGGATTAGGTATAAAAGGAACATCCACCAAAAAAACTCTCTCAAACCATGGGTGGGTCGTACTGTAGTTCACTGCTTTGTGCCAAATTCCAGCTGAGATATAACAGTAAATTAAAAGAATATTTCTCAGAAACTTCAGAGCTTTGGCCTTGCAGCATCTATGGAGGAATTTTGTGCAAAGAGTAAGGGACTCAGAGGAAATTGCAGTGTGTAGAGGCCAAGAACCAGAGTTGGATGCCATAATTTCATAAGCAACTATCATGCCATCACAATGAATACAGCCGCATCAGCTCAGGAAGACCTTGGAAAACCATTTTCAGTCAACACAGATTACCACTGCATCCAGAAAAGGAATCTGAAACCTTGTTACACAAACAAAGACATTTTTCTGGACGCCAGCTTGTCTCAGATAGACAGAAAGCCAATGGACACGTCTTGTGGTCTGATGAGTCCACCTTTCCATTACTTTTGGGAAAAACTGAGGTCAGCTTCTACATGCCAAAGTTCAGAAATCCAGGATGCGGTCAGAGGAACCTGGAAAGGCGTCTGTGATGGTGTGGGGCTTCATCAGCATCCATAGTATGGATGGCTTCACACAAGTAGTTGTAATAAATCTCCCAGTAATTCTCATGGTAACTTCCGCAGGACAATGTCAGACTTTATTCTGCACAACTTCCAACAGCGTAGACTTGTATGTGTGTGTGTGTTTGACTGCTCTGCTTCAGTCTGCTACTGATGCAGCATCATGAAAAGGAGAATCGCACAGTAACCACAAGCTGTTGAGGAGCTGAAATCTTGGATTCAGCAAGAAAAGGCACGATTCCTCAGAAAAAAACTGCAACAATGACTCTCCTCAGTTCCCAAACCATTAAAAAGTCCTGTTAAAAGGAATCTGACGGCTCTTGTTTTTTTAAATACAATCATTTGGTCAGTAAAGATACTGAAAATCGTTTGCCTTGTTTTTGTGTTTACTGAATAAAGTTTTAAACAAATGAAAAAATTACAGATTTAAACTTCTTGGAAATGGAGTTTGTATAACTGTCTTTTCCTTTGATTCACTAGAAACATGTATTTTAATTCAAATTCAAAGTTAACTTATTTTCTCGCTCTTAGTATTTCCTATGTTAAACTGCAAGTTGTTTTTTTTGCCAACGCCACCAGATTTGATTCCAGGGAAAGAATGCAAAAGAAATAAAGAAGAAGAGCAAGACCGAGGGAGCAAACAAAACCTGGAACAGGCTCTGCCGGAGCCACAGGTACACATTTTTGAAGCCCCAGAAGCAGCAAGACTGAGGAAGGCTTCAGACAAACGGGGACATGAGAAGAAATGTGTAAAAACTGAACAGGATGAACGGAGCTCTTCACGTTGGTTCTGGTGGTCGATCCGACTTCTTCAGCTGCTGCAGCTGTTTCACACGCTGCACACACAATTTAACTGAGGGGAGAACTGCACTCACCCAGAGTCCATACTGGAGGGATAATCTAAGTTTGTAGGACTTTGAAACCCAGTTTGACACCAACTTCTGCAATGTTGTGCTATTCCAGGATCTGAGACCTAGCTAAACCTTTTTCTGGTCCCATGCCTGAGATGTTCTTTCGTTCTGCACACGTACAAGACACAGAGTACCACATGGCCATCATGTCATCTTGTTCTTTGGGTTTCCCCCAGATCCCAAAACTAGTTACGGCTCAGCTAAAAACGTTACAATACTCAGTGGAGCTCCTCCAACAAGAGGCGGAGATGGATTTTTATGTCCCTCTTCAGTGTGTGTTACACCCTCAGCTGCATCATTTTGATAGCTTGTCTGATTCTATAATAAAGGTTTTATGACATTGAATCAGCAGGACTTCCATCTGTCCACACGAGCACACATTCTGTTCTTCAAAATGCCGAGTCCCAGGAAATCAACTTAAAATAAGCCTGACTATAGGTTTAATTTTGCTTTTACATTACTGTTATTGTAGCTGCAGCTGTAACAATTCTGAGTTCCCCCTTTACATAATCAGCTTTATGCACAGCTATCAGTAGCTATAAGTCAAGCAAACAATCGCCACAAAACAGAAATGCATCATTAGAAGGCCAGTAGCAGCAAGCAATGTTTGACCAGTTCATTATTCATCTTGTCCGACTATATCTGCATCCAGATGGAAGAAAGTGAACTGAAATAAGTTTGCATAGAACTACTGTTGTCTTTGTGGCATTAACTTCTACAGCTGATATTCTACTGCACGTTCTAAGAATCCCCTCTTTTTCCATTTTTTTGAGGTAATATGAACAAAGAAGTGAATATTACAGAGAAGGTTGAAATAAATTGGATTGGAAATTGAATTAAATGAAAAACGTCAGAGCTTTAGGGAAAAAGACACAAGCACTGATGGGTTTTTGCAGCAAATGTATCAGCATTTAGTGCAAAAGTTAACTTATTAATTGTTCTAAATACGTGAGTTGAACAAGTTCAGGAATCTTGAGTTTAGGAAGCAACTCTACGAAGTATAACTCCGCTAACATAACTTTAACTATAAACTGTTTAGAGAACACCTACACAAGGCTACGCAGTAGCTGAAAATTCATTCAGTTAAATCAACACGTCCAAAAACCTTTTAGAAATGTGCCTGGCACATTTATGATAAAATGTTCCTGGTGAACTACGTGACAACCTGAACAAACTTTACTGGGATCTGGGAACATCCCCTTAATGTCCCTGAAAATTTATATTTATTAACTTGGCAGAAAATGCTGTCAGGGTCCAGCTGGAGATGTTTAGAAAAAGAAAAACTTAAGATAAACTGTCCTTCTTGGGTGGATGTTCACTTCATGTGGTGGGGTTTCATCAGGATGATGCTGGGTTTGTGTATAAAACATTTCAAAGTAAACATAAAGCCCAATTATTAATTTCTAATGATAATCTTGATCACTTTCTTCTTTAAAAACCAGCTAATTTTACCCTGGGGGCTAAATGCAGATTTTCTGTATTTACGTTGAAGCAAACTCTCATTTGGAATAATCCATTGTCTTTTGATGTACAATAAAGGGATGTGAGGAGGAGTGTATTCACACACACACACACACACACTCAAACACTCAAAGGAACACAGAGTACAGTATGTGCCCAGTCTTATCTTATCCCACTCCAGTTGTGTTTTTTACCGGCTCAGCAAATCATTAATCCGGACAGCCTCACTCCAGAATTTACCAAAGCTAAATAGCAGTAAATGCAACCCGTAAAAAGCTGACATTTTATCAGTTCGAGCTGTTTTTAACGACGCCGCTGTTTTCCAGACGAGACTAGTTTTTTACGTAAGTACAATGACCTTTTCATCATTTTGTCACTCACCGGATACATTTTTAAAATTACAAAAATCGCAGTGCTTCTATAGTTTAGCTTAAATGTACATTTTTAAAAAGCTGCCCCGTATTCGCCAGTTATTACGGATGATATCGTAACGTTTCAGGCCGATGCACTGGATATAATTTTATGGTTATGTCGAGGTGAGCGGTGTTGTCAGTCGGGCGTATTTCGACGCCGTGCCGACAAAGTTGTAGTCCGCTCCTATGGTTAATCCTTTAAATGCGAAGCTCGGTAGCAGAAAAAGGACTGCAACTTCCATCACCACACGGCGGGGGTTAGAGGACCCGATGAGGCATTTGGTAATCCTAGGAATATCAGTACACCTTTGCTGTACGGCGAGTTTTACCCAAATAATAAGAAATATTCGAACTTTCTATGATCAAGAGCAAGACAACGTATTTTACTTTTTGGTTTAATAGAGACTAAACTCACTTAAGGCAAAATATAAATTGAATGAAAAAAATATAAATACAAGGCTAAAAAATGTGAACATCTGGCGCTAGATATATTTTATTGGTTATAAACTAATGTATTATTTGCCATAGTTTGCAGTTAACTCACAAGAAGTAAACAAAGTGTGTTTGGTGACACGACTGCTTATTGTATTTTTATTTTTACTGTTTATAACGAAGTGAAAAAAATTTATTTTACAACAGGGCTTTGAATGCAACATCGGTTTCGCGTTTAATTTCTACGTATTCGCTACGTCATATTTTGGGGACACTGACTGCGGTTTGTTTTGGATTTTGGTTGGACAAAACTTCTAAAATTTTAGTTTGGTTATTTGTCATCCACACCCGGCCAAGCTGAAATATTGAAAATGGACTTTTATTCCCCGAAGAGAAGTAAGTGAATGTGAGCTCGTTGTTCCAGATTAACTGTACGTTAGAAAATTCAGTTCATTTTCAATGGGGCTCAAAACAGCTCAGGTTTGGTAACTGAAGGTGGCTTTTGAACTCCACACCACAAATAAATTATTTGTTCTTTGTCGACGATGTTAAGATCTCAGCCACATATATACAACGTAGTGAACAAGAAAACACGTTTAAAGCTTAGTCGATCGTTATACGCTAAAATATCATTTTTCATATTATACGAAATTTGTGGTAACAATTTCTAATTCAATAAATGTGGACGCATTTTAGTTAAATTTGTTTTAGTCCTTTTTTTAAAATGTTATATCTCTCTTTATCCGTCTATTAATGAAATACATAATGGAGAGTTTGAAAGTGGGCTAAATTTATGGTTTTTGCTGGGAATGTAAACTAAATATTTGTGACGTGTTGGATGATTGCTGGCACTAAAAGTAAGATAAGAGTTGACTGATCCCACAGTGGGGACATTTGCATGCCACAGCAGCAAGAATGTAGAGGACAGGACACACAAAGAATAAGTGAGGCAATAACAAAAATAACAGCAGCTATATACATATTCTACAGAGACTTTATATTAAGAAAATAAAAAATAAAAAAAAATTCGTTATTTACATGTAACTGAGTGGTGGGAAGCAATGAGGTGTGATGAGATGGAATAGATGGGGTAAGGGGTTGACAGGAAAGAAATAATCCATTAGGTGTCATGGAGCTGTTATACATGGCTGATGGCTGTAGGAAGGAATGATCTGGGGTAGCTTCTTCCTGCACTGGGGGTGTAGCAACCTTGCGCTGAAGGAGCTGCTCAGAGCCTCAACAGCAGGATGCATTGGGTGTGTGTAGTTGTCCATGATGGATGTTAGCAGGCTAAGTAATCTTACAATCAAACTTTTGCTTCTAGAAACTGTGAATTAAATTTTCTCAGAATGATTAAGATTTTAAATATCACTGACACATTAACAGGTAACATTAAAGTAAATGTTGTAATGTAAGTATTTTCATGATTATACTGCACCCATCTGTTTTTTCTTTCACCAACGGTAAAACTTTCCACTTTTTATGAAAGTTGGCTTGACATTTTTTCCTAAATCTTGCTAAGAAGAAAACAAAGACAACTGATGACATATCTCAGACTTAATGGTTAAATAGAAGCTTAAAATTCTCAGTCTGGAAGCTATAACCAGATAGTGTTTGATGTTTTTATTGTTGTTTATCTGTATGTGAACCTTTCTAATCTCTGCCTCCAGCCAACCCATGTTGCTTCGCCAGCTGAGTTCTGTCGGTTCCTCCATCTGTCCTCGAGGCCATCCTGCTCTCTACCACGCCGGCTTCAGGAGCAGCATCGCCTCCTCTTTCTTCTCCCAATTCATCCCCACGCTTCATCCATGGTGGTCCATTCAGGGATTTCCACCCTGGCC
>JBAMHW010000025.1:23556100-23566348 GCA_037177495.1 Rhadinocentrus ornatus
GTTGTGATGTTTGGAGCTTAGTGAGGTTAAGCTGCAGGTGCAGAGGAGTGGTGGCTCTGTGGGCTTGATGTGGTTTTGAGGCAGCGCCAAGATCCAAAAAACGACAAACTGTTTCGTTTCCCCTACGGTCTTTCTTCTGCTCTAAAACTGTCAAAGCCTTGGTAGTAATTTGGGCTAAATGATAATAAACGTTTTATTGCAAAATTTCTGTTCAATGTTGCTTCAGCATCCTAGCTGTCATATGAGCTCTAATAGAAATATTAACATACACAGGCTGCAAAATGCATGTAAGCAGGCAAAGAGATAAAATAGATAACACACTATTACCAAATTTAAACGATCCTAAATTAGAAAAATGACAGTAATAAATTATTTAATCCTTCCTGATCAGCTCAGCTGCAGCTTGTTGCACCAAAAATATAAGCAGAAGCTCCTAAAATGTGGAACTATTGTCTTTGAACGTCAGCCAGGACATTTCATAGTCCACTTTAAACTCATGTATAACCCACATTTACTCTTTATTGATTTTTTTTACGTCTTTATTGATTTTTTTTTTTACAATAGGCAAAAACAAGTAGAGAAAAAAAAGGGGAAATTAGGTCATTCAGTTCATTCATAGTTAATTCAGACTGGAGTGCAATCCAAGAATACAAGACAGAGGAGTGAGATTGTTACCAAATATTACAGATCTCTTCACATACATTTCTCCAGTGATGTTTTCGTCAACGATGACGATGATGAATTTATTTTGTTGACAATAACGAGACCGTGACAAGCTAAACATGGCTTTCTGATGACGAAAACCTGACGAGATGTTTGTGAGATTTCGTTGACGAGACGAAAATATTAAAGGGCTGATTGTCCGACATTAAAAATCCTTGACATTTCTGCCTATTTTGAGCGCAATCTGTCAGTCAGCAATGCTGGTGCACCTTGGCCACACCCACAACCTGACATGCAGCGTGCACACAGACAAGCAGTTTATTCATTCATATGTTACCGTTACTGTTTTCTCTTCTGACCGTGGTCGAAAAAACACAGGGGAGATCCATCTTCTCCAGGGCCGAAGTAGCATTCGCTTTAGGGTAAACACCCTAAGCTCCTCTCTACACTTGTTAACCGGGTAAAACACCAGAAAAGGAAGTCAGCGGTTGGCTGAGAAACGGCTTTATTACAAGACAGCACTGTCATTTACTGTCCCTATTGCTCGCTACCTGCTCCGCTACCTGGAGGTATCCGCCTGACTCCTTGTTCATACTTTTTACACCACACCTCCGCTCTCTTCACTCCCGATGCACGCTTACCTCCGTGTGCACGTTCACTCACGCTCACACACGCACTGAGCTGGCTTAACCACACACACAGCAGTTAGACAAATCCCGTTACACATAGACGAATCATGGCGGCAGTGTCGATGAAGGGGTTTGGTGGTCGGAAGCGACAAAACAATATATGGACATACCGTCTGGTAAAAGATCTGGTTATTATGCAGAAGCAATAAGGTTAACTTGTTTTATGAATTGCAATACTTGTTATTACCTGTCAACCATGATTTCACTTTTTATTACGTATTATTGACCTAAATTAATTAGTTGAAAACTAATATTTTTATTTTTATTTGACTAAAACTAGACTAAAACTATTAAACGTAGAAATGATTAAAATGTGACTAAAACTAAAAAGCGTTTTCGTCCTGAAAAACTAAAGACTAAAGGCCTTTACACACCTGCTCCGAGCAATTTGTCTGACTAATTCGCACAGCAATATGTATTATCGAATCAATGAGAAGTCAATGGAAACATTCACATCAGTGATGAATTTCCATTGGGGGATTTTGCGAGATTTATTTTTTCGAACCGAGGTCAATTTTTCTAAAATTCGCATCTGACAGAGACACAATTAACTAATCAGACGGCGTATTGTTTGCATTACCAGAGCGAGCTATGCAAGTGTCACTTCTCGCTGCTGAATTATGAAGATCCGAAAGTCGGTCCTGAAGCGGTCGTGGCAAAACTGATCTGTGAAATATTGTATGAAATCAGGGTTTTTAAGCAAATAATTTTTAAATCGCCATCTTTAGACGACATGATCAGAAACAATGGGGAGTGGTCTGAGACAACAATATTACCCATTGAACATGAGACCACTTTATGGAGAGCATAATTTGGTGTGAAAAAAAAGTCTATTCTGGAGGAGGATTTGAGGACCCTAGAGTAAAAATAATACTGTTTATCTGTAGGGTGGAGGGTCCTCCAAGTGTCAATAAGACCCAGATCTCTGTAGCAGCCTAAAAGGGTCTTACTAGCTTTTAAGTTAGATTGTGACCTAGTGTGAGATCTATCCAGACGAGAATCAGGACAGCAGTTAAAATCCCCTGCAATTACTGAAGACCCGACAAGTCAGTCAGTCAGTCATTATCTGTACCGCTTATTCCTATTTGGACAGGTCACCAGTCCATCGCAGGGCCAATTCAATCTAAAAAAATAGACCGGGCATTTTCATTTTGAAAACGAAATGGAGACATTTCGTTTTCATGTTGAAATTTGCGTCATATTCGGCTCCGTGGTGCGGCCACAGGTCCGTAGCGGTGGCGAAACATTGAAATGTAGCCACGTCCTTTACAACAAACTCGTGACACCCATCATACAGGGCAGGGAGAGACACGCGATCAAAATAGTGACGAGATGGCAATGATACTGTTTGTCCAAAGTGTAGCGCCTAAATTTCAACTTAAAGCCACTGAGGCGTTGTTTGTACGGGCACTGACGCGCTCGCCATACTGACTATCTTGTCTTTGCGTGTGTGTGAATGATGCATGAAATAGTATCCAAACTTCTTTCTTGTTCTTTGTTGGCTTTATTATTCATCCAACTTGATTCTTCATTTCCTTGGCCATAGTCCACAGAAGTGTGCTGTTCTTCCCGATGGGGCATTTGAGAACCTGGTGAAAAGAAGCCAAGGTGGAGTCCAGGGTGACATGGTTGAGGTCTCCATAAATTATAAGGCCACATGATGTTCCATCTGAAGCCGTGCTGTGAAACTGTGTATCTCTTAACATGCAACGGCTGCTTGCTCCCTCGATAGGGATGTAAACACTGAGGGCGATCACGTTACTAAACTCACTCTGTAGATAGTATGGCCCCATACTAAATATAAAAACTGAAAGTGCAGTGTGCAAAGAACTTACGGAGTGCAACCACTTGATGTGTGAAATTAGGGCTGGGCGATAAAACAATAACAAGATGTTTTGCGAAAAAACGTTTTCTCAATATAAATGTGAGACTTTTGCAATAGACTCATTTGTCCGTTTATTTTATTTTTTTATTTGTTTTAGCCAATCCGAATTAAGTAGCGGCGTGCCGAACCAATCACTCTGGGAACAGAGCCATGTCAGGTTAGGTTTACATGTTACCTACAGCACAAGTGAAGCAGCAAGTGGCACGTATGTAGATGTTTTGGCTGCAGCAGCCGACTCTGCAAGGGAGAAAATGAGTGTTCCGTCTGGAGAAAAATTGGCCGAGAACTTGGGTGAACAGGTTACTGAAAAGGACACAGATCAAGGTTCAAATGACGAAGACACAGTTGAAAATGACGGATTCAAGAAGCTAATTTAAGGTTATTGACCCGCATTACCAACTTCCCTGGGTGTAAAAATTTCTCTCAGACAGTACTTCTAAAGCTTTATTCAGAATGCCGAGAGATTGTTGACAAGGAGTTGCAAAGTGTGTCATGCTTCGCTGCCACATGGTCAAGTTGCATGTCGGAACCCTACCATAGCCTCACTTTTGTTTTTATTGTATTTTATTCTATTTTTTTTATTTAAAAAACAAGCTATTTAAAAGAAAATATACAAGGAGAAATAAAAAACAATATCGTGATATGAAAATTTTTAAATTGCCCAGCTTTATGTGAAATCTGATTTCAGTACAAATAAAACTGTTCTGTGACACCCTCAGAGGTTTGTTAAGGGAATAGTGGGGCGCAAAGAGCATCATTAAGTCCAGGGAACACACCAGACAGGTCAGGAATAAAGTTGTGGAGAAGGTTAAAGCAGGTTTTGGCTATAAAAAAAATTTCTTAAGCTTTGAACATCTCATAGAGGACTGTTCGATCCATCATCTGGAAATGGAGCGAGTATGGCACAACTGCAACCCTACTAAGACACAGCCGTCCACCTAAACTTATAGATTGACCAAGGAAAGCACTGATCAGGGATGCAGCCAAGAGACCCATGGTGACTCAGGACAAACTGCAGAGATCCACAGCCCTGGTTGGGGAATCAGTCCACAAGACAACTATTAGGCGTGCAGAGGCCTGTTAATAAGTCAATTAATTGCACAGTAAAAAAAAAAAAAAATGAGGGCGATAAGTTTTCCAGCCGCTATCATTTTTTACCATAGACTGTGTATTACAATAGGTTTCATTATGGAGTATCTCGACTGAACGCTCTTGTTTCTTGCAAAGAGATCTCTCTAGTCTAGTGTCATACTTTACAGCAGCATGTTGCAGTTCAAGACCATGGTGAAGCACCCGTGTGAGCCGATATGCCGCATTTGTTTTATAGGGCTACCAACTCTCACGCATCGGCCGTGAGACTCTTGCATTTGAGTGGCTTCTTGCGCTAAGCCTCCAATTCTCACGCTGGATCATATAAATAAGTCGAATGGAGAAAAATTGTTGTGAGCACTTTTTCATTTATTGTATCGCTGCTCCCCACGTTAAGGCAGAACACACACATGTAGCCTACAACATCAGTACAAAGCCCCCACTTCCTGGTCTACCATAATAACCCCCGCAATGCGCAGGCACATTACACAAATAGAGTCAGCCTATATGCTAGCGTATATGACAAAATACACATCAAGAGCAATGCGGGCTAATCGAGAGGTACAGGAGGATTCCCAGTGGGTCGCATAACTTTTGGACTGGTGTTCCGGCATATGTGAAAAAGCGCAGCGTTGCGTCGCAGCGTTGCGTCGCAGCGTTGCGTCGCAGCGTTGCGTCGCAGCGTTGCGTCGCAGCGTTGCGCCGCAGCGTTGCGCCGCATCGCAGCAGCGCGGCTCACTCACTGCTCATAGATCAGTCTGCCACGCAGTGATGAGGGGAAATATTTCAGCTTCACAAACAGCAACAATGCCCAGCATATTTTTTTCTAGTTTTTTTTTTTTATTAATACAGTGGTACTAACTTGCAGTTTTGACGTTTTTTTCTGTCTGAGCCCCATGTTTAATATTTTTTTATATATTTTTTGAAGGGCAATTTTGTTTACATAACAAAGACTTTATTATCCATCATACTTATTATTTTTGGTTGTTTGGTTTTCATTCATTGTTAATGAGACTGAGAGTCCATTCTATTTATTGTTTTTTGTTTTATTTAAAATTTCTTCCAGTTCCAGTTAAAATGTTTATTAGAAATGAAAGTTTATTAATATTTGAAAGGGTGCACTTGCATTATTATGGCATTATTATTATATTAGTTGAAAATGGTATTTCTGTTATCAAAATTTTCAACATTATCGCTTTGGGCAATATTATTACTTATCGCAATAATTTGTTATTGTGACAGGCCTAGGCGTACACTGCACAAATCTGGCCTGTATGAAAGAGTGGCAAGAAGAAAGCCATTGTTAAAGGAAAACCATAAAACGTCCTGTTTGCAGATTACCAGAAGCTATGTGGGGGACACAGTAAACATGTGGAAGAATTTGACGCTATGTGTGGCAGAGAACTAGCTGAACAGCACATAACTCTGAAAACACCATCCGTACTGTTAAACATTGTGGTGGCAGGATCATGTTCTTGGGGAGCGACAGGGAATATGGACAGAGTTGATGGGAGGACGGAGGATGCTAAATATTACGCAATCCAGGAAGAAAACCTGTTTGAGTCTGCAAAAGACATAACACTGGGGTTCATCTTCAAGCAGGACATTGATCCTAAATCTAAATATAAATGATTGTCTTTGATTGAATGGACTCAATCTTTTATAAAAAAATAGTTATGTGAATAATAATTAAGAAAAATAGATGCAAATGGATCAAGATCAAAACAGATTTAATTAATATAGGCTGTTCTGAATCTAATCGATTCATTAAATTAGTGATTAAAACCCAGCTCAAGTAATAAGCTTTTACTTTTTATTTATACTCCACTGCTTTATTTGTTGACTAAGTTACTGTGCATGCAGATGTAGCACATTGAAATTTGATTGCTATTTATGAACAAGATGTTGTCTAGTCTAGTATCAGAAGATGTAGGTGTCAACTCACGGAGGTATAGGTACAGTAATTACACAGAGGCAGTTCTCCTTTTTCAGTGAGTTTATGCCATAATAAAGTGAACCAAAAATAACAGTATGTGCAATATATACAGTTCTGCAGAATAAAGAATATAAATATTCACAAGACCCAATTTCCCTGGTTGACTTATTGCAACCAATTGATTCACCACACATACGATGAGCCAATAAGCAAACTCAACCCAGTTGGAAAATTGCTCTACCAAATACACCAATTCATATTATGATCACTCTGTTCACATTTCACCATGTCATCTGTATGAATTGTCCAGTAGTAAACCAAGTCTATGTAAATTGAATAAATTGTCCATATGCGCACTTTTCAACCTAAGTAAATGTGAACGAGGAGCAGGGCAACAAGATGGAAGTTGGGCTGGCTGGCAACAGCCTCCTACCAGACTGTAGTATGTTGCTGTGGTTGCAGGGTTCAGACTCTTTAGCTTAGCTCGCCATCCAGACTGAATTATACCCAACCAGGCACATCTGTCCTGCATTAGACAAACAGGGCCAACGTTAAGTTCATGACCACAAGCTAGTTTTGTCTTAGAGTACACACATTAAATTATTAAATATCATTAAATTATTAATTATCAATCATCAAAAATTAAAGTCACTTGTTGTACATACAACAGCAATGCAAATTCAAATAATACAAACACTTTTTGAAATCAAGGTGCATTGACAGCAATACTTTAATATAAATTTTGGCCAACATGGCTCTTTTTTTTTCTTTGTTTGAAAGGCTCTAGCCTAACAATGAATCAAAGCTAGTTGAAAGTAAGGCTAATGTAGTGTAATGCTATATTAGCATTATGCTAGCGGGCCGAGGCACAAGCATCACAAAAATCACCAATCCTCTTAAAAATCCATCCCACACAAGAACCCTGGCGTCATCTGTGGTTTAGCAGCATCTACAACATATGACAGAGTTTTAAACAATAATCAACCACACCGAACTGAAAGCATTCAGACAAGACACACTTGTTACAGCCTTCCCATTGCCATACTCCCACACATCTGTTGGTGGACTAACACAGATAGCTTGAATGGACACTACCAGGAAGGGGGACTGACTGAACAGGTGTCATGTGACCAAATGGTGCCTTCACGGACAACCTGGGAAACCAATAGGGATATATATAAAATGACCAATAAAAAGAATTATCATATGGGTTACACAGAAATTGTAGAGGTGTGACTGTGAAGAGGCTCTGAGGGGATGTGGGAATTTTTGTGCTGCATTGTCTTGAAATCCAGCTTTCTTTCTTTTTATTTCAGTGTTCCCTTCAGATGTGCAGCACCTGTTGCTGACTACAGTGGAGATTTCTTGGAGTCTGGACAAAAAGGACCCAGAGGAACTATGGCCCAATCAGGATGGAGAGCAGCGGATGTGCTGGTAAAAAGTGTCATCAGTCTACCAATGATGATGGCTCCTGTGAAGACTGAAGATGATAAAAAAGAGCTTCAGCCTTGGTCATATTCAGCCCACCTTCATCAAACGCACACTGAAGGTAACATAGAGGTAGAAGCTCCAACCAAAAACCCAGCTATACAGATCAAATCAGAAGCTGATGGAGAGGACTGTGGAGGACCAGAAATAACCAGAGACCCAGACTCAATCAGTTATTTACAACAAGACAGTGACAGAAAGGCTTCAGGCTCTTCTGAGATAAAACATTTGTCACATTTTGGTCCTGAAATGAAGGACGAAGATAAAAGCTGGAATGACAACAGGGCACATGGGTCAGGTGTAAACAGTGATGTGGAATATAACACTGCCAAAACCTCCCTCAGCTGCTCTGAATGTGGTGAAGAGTTTCACTCTCAACAATCTCTCCAGAGACACTTAACAAAAAGGTCTTTGAGCTGCTTGAATAGTAAGAAATGTTGTAAAACGGAACAAAATAAAAATAACCAGAAAGGAGTCCACACAGGGAAGAAAAAAAATCAATGTGATGTTTGTGATAAAATCTTTAGTCAAAGATTAAAACTTAATAGACACATGAAAATCCACACAGATAACAGACAATATGGCTGTGATGAATGTGGACACAGATTTAGTCGAAAAGCAAACTTGAACCAACACATGACAGTGCACACAGGAGACACACCATTTAGCTGTGATGAATGTGGACAAAGGTTTAGTCAAAAGACAAACTTAAAGCAACACATGAGAATCCACACAGGAGACAAGCCATTCAGCTGTGATAAATGTGAACAAACTTTTAGACTAAAGACATATTTAAAACAACACATGAGAATCCACACAGGAGACAAACCATATACCTGCAATGAATGTGGACATGGATTTAGTCAAAAGGGACACTTAAACATACACATGAGAATCCACACAGGAGACAAACCATTCAGGTGTGATGAATGTGAACAAAGATTTACTCACAAGACAAGCTTAGACCAGCACATAAGAATACACACAGGAGAAAGACTGTTCAGCTGTGATGAACGTGGACAAAGCTCTAGTTACGAGACCAGTTTAAACTTACACATGGGAATCCACACGGGAGACAAACCATTCAGCTGTGATGAATGTGGACATAGCTTCAGAAAAAAGACTAAATTAAATGAACACATGAGAATCCACACAGGAGAGAGACCATTCAGCTGTGATGAATGTGGACAAAGATTTAGTCGAAAGGCAACTTTGAACCTACATATACGAGTTCATACAGGAGACAAGCCATTCAGTTGTCATGAATGTGGACATGAATTTAATCAGAAGACAAACCTAAACCAACACATGCGAATCCACACAGGAGAGAAACCATTCAGCTGTGATGAATGTGGACAAAGATTTACTCACAAGACAAGCTTAAACCAACACATGAGAATCCACACAGGAGCAAGACCATTCACTTGTGATGACTGTGGACATAGATTTAGTCAAAAGACTAAATTAAACCAACACATGAGAATCCACACGGGGGACAAACCATTCAGCTGTGATGAATGTAGAAAAAGATTTAGTCGAAAGGAACACTTAAACCAACACATGAGAATCCACACAGGAGACAAACCATTCAGCTGTGATGAATGTGGAAAAAGATTTCGTCGCAAGGAACACTTAAACCAACACATAAGAATCCATACAGGAGACAAACCATTCAGCTGTGATGAATGTGGACAAAGATTTAGTTACAAGACAAACTTAAAGCAACACATGAGAACCCACACAGGAGACAAACCATTCAGCTGTGATGAATGTGGACAAAGATTTAGTTACAAAACAAACTTAAAGCAACACATGAGAACCCACACAGGAGACAAACCATTCAGCTGTGATGTTTGTGGGGAAGTTTTTATGTGGTGTACCTCTTTAAAAGGACATATGCGTGTCCACACAAATTAGAAAAGGCACATTTGCAGTGTAGATATGTGCTGGTTACAAGAACTTCATGGGCCACTCCATGGAAGTTGTTCAAGAAAAAAAACTTTACTCAAACTAGAACCATCACCTAATGGAGTCTCAACTTATTTAAGTGTTGGCCTAACACTTATTTTTAGGGGTTGACCAGATTTTTAAGGCCTTTACCATTTTTTTCATCAGCCTTAGCCAATGACTGATACAGGCTGCCATTCTTTTCTCAAGCCGATAAATGGAGTCAATCCTGCTTTAGCGCCATCCATAACCCATTTACTTCATAAAAATGGCACAATGATAACAAATGTTAGTCAAAAACAAAAGAAGAAAATGTCATTGAACTTAAAAGCAAATTATAACCAAATAGTGAAAAGATGAGGTAGAATAAGTAGTGTATCTTAATATTTGTTTAAATGTTATCAAACATGTTATTAAAAAAAGAAGCTTCTGCTGAATTGCCTGTTTTTGCTGTTTAATTTAGAAAATAAGTTAAGATGAAGGTATATACACGTATACGTATACATATATATATATATATATATATATATATACATATATGTCTGCGATGG